>BOPP01000098.1:1663945-1675313 GCA_017312745.1 Gryllus bimaculatus
TATATATATATATACACTGCCGTTTTAGAGCAAACTCTCATTTCTCGCGCTGCAATGCTTACGTTTCATAGAGAGTGAATGGTAACGAATAGTAACGTTGAATATCTTCCACAGTGCATGTGTGCCTGCCCGTAAAACCTCTATTAACGCTAATAAGAATTTATGAATACATTGATAAGTGCATGGAATGGAGATAAATAAAAACTGGATTACATAGTTTATTTTTCTTTCTCCCGACGTCATAAGAAAGAAAATGCTGATTTTTCGGCAGAATAACGCGTTTTGTGGATCGCTGATACCGATTTTTTTTTTCATTTTGTGCTTTTTAGGTACCTTCTTTTCTCGAATTGGAATCCGATCGTTTAATCAGAGTATAAGCACTTCGGTTAGGTTCGGATTTTGTCAATAAGGTTCATTTTGGAGGATGGAGGAGAGGAGACAACTATCTTGTGTTATTCAAGTATTAATTTATGATAACTTTCCGTCATGCCTGAAGGAAATTTCGACTAGAGACTAGATGTAATTCAGCAAATAATAATAGTTCGGCATATTTGTATTACAGTTGGGTTCCTTTATTCTTCTTGAATCTACTTTTACTCATTTTGAACAAGATTTGGGGAAGGGGCGTCGTGACCCCTGTGATCCCTCCTTTTGACCCCTGGATTCGCCAGAGCCAGAGTTCATGCCTGAGCCCCTAGGCCCGAGACCAGCCTTTATTACTCCCAGTGCTGAAAGCAGTAATAATAAAAAGAACACCGTAAGGAACGTGAGCGAAAATACTGCATCATAAAAGTAAGAGCGTATTGATTGTACTTAAAAAAAGAAATAAGCTAATTGGTCATGAATTACAAAACAATGACAATATAAGACTATAGAAGAACTAATTCTCAAAATGTTGTATTATATCGAAGCACTCTTTTGTAGTTATTGATATAAATAATAACTAATAAATTGCCTGGTTTATAGCACAAGTGGGTTTCTGACATAACTGCTAAATATTTAATTCTTATACATTCTAGAAATGTACAGGCCTATCTGTTGAGCAATAAGAATGTTAGTTCTTTTTTGAGCCAAAAGTTTTAATGTAGTGAGTGAACATGCAATTCAATAATGACTTAACTGAAATGATGGTGGTGGTGATAAAGTAGAATAAGATAAAATAGCACAATTTGAATCAAAAGTGCAAGTGGTCATAAAATCGTATTATATGTATAGTATATCATACGTAAAATCGTATTTATGAATTTTTATAATTTTGTAATATTATTACGCGGTTGTTCTAAAGTTTCTTGCGGCTATCCTAAAGTTTGTTTAGGAACTTATTAGTAACAGACTTCAATATTAATTGTATATTAGAAGATCATGGAAAAGTTAAAAAAAACGCAGATGATATTGCAATATTATTGAACAAAGTTCTCAGTTTTATTGACAGTACTTAAGTTCATTTTGCTAATGATCCTAAAAATGTTTAATATTTTATTTAAATCAAATAATTTTAAATCTGTTTTAAAGAATTTCTTGAATATTAAAAAATTTCCCTATTTTTGTGATTATTCATGAATAATTAATTTGATTGGTATCCATTTTGAGGTGTTTACTTGTAATTGTCATAAAAAATTCCTTTAAATTTGAAAGTAAAATTTGTAAAACATAAAATACATAAATTAATAGAAAATTAAGATTAAATTATTGATCAAAGAGAGTATTACTAGTTCCATGAAATTATTGCATTATTATAAAATTGATTAAGAACATAGTATCCAGCAACAATTATTAGCTAAATTATATGATTCTTTATTCGGAGTGTGATGCTTCAAAAATTGGCATTGTTGATGCTTAACATTGTGTGGTTTTGAGAAGCGAGTCATGTTATTGCTGGACTAAATAAATGCACTATCCCTACTTAACTTTTTATTACCATACATCTATATTTAATTTTCTGAGGCAAAAAATTAATGTCATTTGGTCTTCCAATTGTTTACTTAATTTCTCTTAGTGTGAATGGAATTCACCCCTTAAATTGTAATGCACTCATCCTTCTATTGAATAGCTTGAAAAGGGGTGAAGGGTGCAGAAGGGTGGAAGGGGTTAAAAAGGGTGGAGCTTAAAAAAGAGTTGCATCAAGGGAGGGGAGGACCCCTCTGCATTGAATGAAAGGGGTGAATGATTAGGGTTGTATGTTGGGGCAATATGTTTTATTTAATTCATAATGACTGTGCACATGTAGCAAGTGTGTGTTAACATCTCCATTAAAAATATAAGTTCTTATTATGTTTTATTGTATAAGATGGTGGATACAACTTGCTTGTAGTTATCTTAAGGAAGCGTCTTATGAATGTGTAATGTTAATCCTTTTTTTAACTGTATCCGGTGGGTGCATAACAAAAGATTCCTTTTAAGAGACCAAAGGGGGTAAATGGCAGATACAGAGGCTTTGTTGGGAACGTGTGCTTTGAGAAAAGAGTATAGAAAAAAGGGGTATAGTGTGTGAATCACTATTTGGCAAGGGGAGTGGAGTTTTTTTTATATGCTGAGATTAGAAGGCAATTTTTTATCCTTTTTGAAAGGGTTACTCATTGAAATGATGCCCCAAAGGGATGTTTAGTGGAAGGAAAGAGCGCAGTTCCATTCGACGTTCAATAGGGCTGCGATCCCTTCTTGGAGGGGTGAATTTTCTGTCTCGCCTTCTCTGTGCTGCTATTGGTTCAGCATTGGAGCAGTCGCTTGGTATCCGGGGAGGCTGGGAAGCTTGGAGGCTGACGGTGGCTCCGCCTAGCCAGTGAGGAAGGATTCACCCCACCGCTCCAGTAGCCAATACTTCACCGCAGGGTTGTGTTCTCCCCTTCAGTGTCGTGTGAGCCTCCATACTGAACACATGTGTTGATGCAAGTTACTTCGAAGAAGTTTTATTTAATTGGTGTTCATATTATAAGCATATGTGCGCAAGAAAAATTTTTAGTTTGCAAGTCGTTTTATATCAGAGTTTAAAAAAGTGTTAAATACATTTTACAATATACTTACTTTTCCTTAAATCACTTTTTTCTCCTCAGTGTAATGAGTTGCGAGATTTTATTTGAATTTAAATGCTGTTATTTTTCATTTGAGAAAATTTTTTGTATGGAAAAAGTATCTGCTCCTAACTTTCTTTACAATTAAATAGTGAAAGAACTCTTTTGGTGAAGTTTCTGTTACCATCGTTTAATAATATGTGAAGAAAATTCATTAGTGAAATAAAGAGAAGACATGGAAACAATTTTGACAGTCAACCTTGTGATTAAGTGGTTTATTATAATTATTTTTCTCAGGGCAGTTAATTTTTCAACATACAATGTGTTTTGTGGATTACTTAATCAAACCCATGGATTTATATGCAACTGTTACAGTAAGCAAAAATTGCATGTTTGTATGTATAACTTGGATACTATGTGACATACCTTTGCATTCCTAACTTCTTAGTGAAATACATTTTGTTACCATTCCAGTGGTATTGAAAATAACAATGATTCTCTTCTGGTAAATTTTAATTCTATAGCCAATGGGGTTTTGACATAAAACGTTATTTTTCTATTTTTATTAATTTTGTGTTCATATGTTACATTAACTTAAACTTTTGCTGCCAATAATAAATTTGCAAAGGACAATAAAAATGTCTAATAAAGTACTTGAATACGAAAGTGATGCAGAGTATCCCTTATTCCATTTGTATGGATTTTTTATACTTGGATCTTTGATTTTGTAGAAAAGTGGAAGTGGCCTCTAACATTTTAATGCATGTTTAGCATGAAGTAGTTAGTGCAAGCAGGTGTTGAATGGGGGTAGCAAATAGTAATGTATAGTAGCAACTTTAATAACTGTACAAAAATATTTTCTACAATTCCAGACATGTAAAATGATTTCTGTTTCATTGCATCTTAGTTTTTCATTAAGTGCACATTTCTATTTGTGTTGACTGCGTGAAAACGCTGTGCTAGAGTTAGATCAATATTTGATGGTAGCTCATCATTAGACCCTGTTGTAAGTATATACTGCAGAAGAGTTTTCTTTGTGAAGAGATTCTCATGGTAATGATTTAATGCTTGTGATATCGGAGAGAACACAACTCGGTGGTGGTAAATCTGGTCACATATGCCAAGTAACACAATGTCAGAAACTCATCTCCTGACTAATTTTTAACGAAATAAAACAATCGAGTAGATCCAACTTACAACTGGAAAATTGCGCTATTGTGCTGCTTTGAAATACATTATTAATGGAAGTCCATAAATGCGTTGAATGCTAATTGAAATGCATTAAACATTAGTCATGACAATATCCCCCCCCCCCCNNNNCCCCCCCCCCCAATCTTAGACAGCATTTTAAGGGATTTTAAGAGTTGATTGGTTTTCAAGATAAAGATGTATTGAATTTCTAATTATGAAATGACATGAGTGGCATATTTCAAATATAGTGTGAAGTATAATTTAAGTGTAGATTCTGATCCACTTTTTGGTGTATTGAAGAATCTAGAGCAGTAATGTGCAATAATTACTGTAATAATCCAACCATTAAATTTGTTAGAACTGCTTATTTTTTATTTAATTTCTTGATACATGATGAATAAAGGATTTTAGAATATTGCTATTCATTTGAATAGATAATAGAGTTAACCATTTTCAATATGTGTGTTCTCTGGTTGTGCGAATAAAACTGCAGAACAACATATATATTTTTTTAAGAAGGTAATGGAGATTGTGATGATCGAAACAATTTGTTTTATTTCAATGAAATTTTGGGACTTAATATGCAGAAGCAGATTCTCAACATTGAGATTATTTATTTCTCACTTGTGATCTTTTTTCAAAAATTGTAAACTCGTGCCAATTTGCAACTAAAGTGATTCTTTATTGGTGGAATATAAACTGAAAAATGCAATAGATTTTCTTTTCTTTTTATCATTCCAGATTGTCAGAATAAAAAGAAAAACGTGTGACAAATAGAAAAGTTTAGCATAGAACTTAAAAATACTGTCTGATAGAAAATTCTTATACTACTAGATAAATGTGTTCAGAGAGGAGGTCAGAGGTAATTCTGCATGAAAACAATAATATGAATAGCTATTACTACAAAATCACATTTATTATATTATACTACATTTATCAAATTAAAATGCGGTTTTCTATCTTTATTTACATATGATTGAAATTGGATGTTACTCAATAAATATTATTATTATTATTATTATTATTATTATTATTATTATTATTATTATTATATAGTGACCAAATTGCAAACAATTTGTTTGAATAAAACTGATAAAGAAAGGCATATCTGAAGAAGAATGTGAATCAAGCAAAATTAATAGGCAACTTCCTTTGTTTATAACTTTTGAATTAATGTGAGCAAATAGCAGAAACTTAGATAGTGGCAATCATAGTTGATAGATTATATTTTCTCAATGACCAATCTCAAGATTAAAAAGTTTCATTACAAAACATTTGTAAAATTTATGAATACCCATAAGTGATTAGAAAAGAGTAATTTATGATGCGTTTTGTTTGTAATGTGGCGTTTTACATTGGGAGGAAAACAAAACGAAAATAATAATTAAATGACCCCAAAACAATTTGCGTGTGTTGTATAATCGAAAATCTGAAGGCAAATTATTGTATGGTAAAAATTAATCTTGTTAACATAAATAATCCTCCCGAACCAGTATTCCCCGGGATGTTCTTTATAACTTGATGAGAATTTGCCTGACATTGCGATGCTTTTCTACTCACGAAAACGAAGATGTTGTCGTTTCTGTAATGCGAGTATTGCTTTGTAGAGAGTGACAATAATGTTGCTGATTTGTGAAATGTGATTTAGGTTTATTCTACCGTTTCGTCTGAATCACTTCAATGGAACATCAATTTCAATCTTTTTAAATCCTTCGTAAGTTTTTTGTTCTATTCAGCGTGAAGCAGAAATGTTCATTTCCAACATTTTATATTCCAACCATATTTTCAAACGGCAAAAATGTTCACATTTTCTCAAAATTTCGTCTACATTGAAATAAGTATTTGTTATTAAGTGAATTAACTTCCTTTTGGATTTATACTTTTTGAAAATCGATGAAATATCTTTCTTGATGGTACTGAATTCAAATTCTTAGAATGATCTTCCTAAACGTGAAAGTTTTCCCACTCTCGCATCAATAAAAAAAATGGTAGTTCTTGAAACTTTTAGTAAAGTTTTAGTTGTAACATTAATATTGAGGTCTTGGATGGAAAAAAAATGTGGGATTTTAAATGCGTTTATGCACGTCTCAACACAAAACAATATAAATTTATATTTAATTATATATGTGCCTTAATGTTAATATTGACATTAATATAGTAAATAATTTTATAGATTATATGTTTATGCATTAATTAAAATAACTTAAGTTGAGCAGTTTTCGGGACCTTCTTCGTGGTTTAATGTTCTTACTTCTGATTAATACTTCTGTCGCGTCAAATAATGATGTTTTTCCACATGTTTCATTATTCCATTGGATAATGTGGCAATAACTAACATTAGATGTCTCCCAATTTATAATTGGTGATTGGATTTTGAAGACAAGCTGAACAATCACAAGTATTAAGTTTTAATAGTGGAAAGCCTAATTTTGAAGAACTGATAAAGAAATTATGTTTTACGAAGGAATTAATCTGAGCGGTTCTTTCTTTATTTCTTTCTTTCTTTCTTTCTTTCTTTCTTTCTTACTTTCTTGAAATGATATCTTGATGTTGAATGAATTCTGAACGATTGATGTTATGTTATTTGGGAAATGTTCAACTTTTGTCTTTGTATTCACCTAACTATAAGAGGAAGAGACGAATTTTCTTTCGCTACGACTTCATAATTTTCTGTAAATAACTGACCAATTCTTAAATATATTAAACTTGCGACATAATTATGAATAAATAGGTGAAATTGCAGAAAATGCAACATTAATAACGTTTACGGAAGCTAG
This sequence comes from Gryllus bimaculatus, assembly GCA_017312745.1. Classification (NCBI taxonomy): domain Eukaryota; kingdom Metazoa; phylum Arthropoda; class Insecta; order Orthoptera; family Gryllidae; genus Gryllus; species Gryllus bimaculatus. The sequence goes on from BOPP01000098.1 coordinate 1,670,922, forward strand.
ATTTTACATCAACATTAAATTTTGTGGTAAGCAAAGTGTTCTTGTAACAGTTTCACGATGTTTTAGCAGTTTTTGTGTCATGTTTCATTACTCCCCGATCTCCGAAATAATTAAACATTTACTGTCATTCGCTCATCGTCCATGTTCCAATCGTTAAAATCTTATAATCTATGTCAAGAGCTCTCAGTGATGAAATATTTTGAAATCGTAAATTATTCTGATGCTGCTTCAAACACCAACCTGCGGTTTCCAATAGCTCCTTTGACTGACAAACCAAGAGAACCTGAGTTACGTTCATGTAGTTATTGTTCAATACGTACATTTGTAATCGACGGAGATGTTTCCAGTGTTGAGATAAGACGTGAGCGAGCAGTACTTCTGCCAAATTTTGAACATATTTTTACATTATTGTCTAGAAGTTGAAAACTATAATATAATTTTAAAAAAATACCCGTGAAAAAAAGAGAGGGTACGAACTAGTAGCATTCGAAAAAAATGAGTACAATCCTATTCTGCCACGGATATTTTCAACATTAGTAGTATTAAATATATCAGCGCGATATTTAGTGAGTTTAAATGAAACTTTAGGCAATAATTGTCAAATTATCGGGGTCCAAAGTACGTATATTGACTTGCTCATTAAAACATTCATCAAAAACATGTAATAACATTCTTCTCTAATAACATCTTGAAACATTTTGGAACCGTTAAAAAAAAGCCCTCTTCTCTTGTAGCAGCGTGGTTCGCGCAACAAGTTCAATCCTGTTCTGTCCCGGTTCTTCTCCGCATCGGCCGCACGTGCGCCATGCGCATTGGCGCGCGCCAGCGCACCCCCGTAACCCTCGCGCGCACGTGTTGCTGGCGCGCGGCGACAGGCGGGCGCCGCGCGCCGCGCCCTTCCCTATAAAGAAGTCGTCCCCTTGTGTTTTTTTATATTCGGAAGCCCCAGGCACGCGGCACGTCTTCCCCCTCGGCAGGTCTTATCAGGGCTCTGCCCATAATTCCGAGCGCTATTGAGGTCAAGCATGCATTCACCTCTCGTAAAGACGGAGGATTCCTCCCGGCATAAATCATGGCACGGACGGGGGTGGCGGCGCTGCCAGTGTAAAGGGGGTTTAGAAAGGGATGCAAAGTAGGCCTACAAGCGGCTCTCTTAAAGATGTGTTGAAAGAAAAGATGTGTGTGAAGTTTTGTTTGTTGTGTACAGATGATTTTTTAAGCTGTTGCTTATAGAGTATTTAAAGTGTGTTGACGGTAAATTTTGAAATATTATGATATCTATTCAGAGATCAATGTTTGGAATTCCAGCAAAAGACTGTGAAGTTTTTGAACTGTGTCTTTGATTACATTTACTTTTTAATGAAGCAGTTTGTTTGTGTTCGGTAGGATGTAAAAAAAGTCTTAAAAATAATTCCCTCAAATTACCTTTAATTAACTTTAATTTAAGTTAGTTACTAATTTTTAAAAATTGCACATTTTAATAGTAAGCTATCATGATATGGCATGTGTATATTTTTATGGTTCGACTTATGGTACTGATTTTGATATTTTTTTAATTTTTCAAAACTAATAAGATTGCATAACAATAATTTTAATTATTTAACAAAACGTTGCATTATCTTTCAAATGGTTTGGGAACGCGTTCAGACTCCAATATATTTGCTCTGGCTCTGGATGTATTTCTGTGACATATCAAGACAAGTGACATATCTTGTAAAGTATTAATTTGTAGGGGAACGGTTTTATCCTGGTCATAGCAATTTATTTCTCGTCCAAATAGTGTTTTACTGTGGTACGAGCTTCCTTGTTTGACATTTTTATTAGTAAAAATAATATCTTCGGTAGTCATATTTATTCTTTTTTCTAAATTATCGATTTTTTAGAAGTGTCACTTTTCGTGGGGGCGCCAACTATTTGCAGTATTTGTCTTCTCCTAAGTGTAATATACAATTTTCATCTGCAATTTGATGTACAATTTATACAGTGCGTGATAAACGTAAAAAATAAAAAGTATCCCAGGAATTAAATTGAAATAATATTTTCTTCCGATTTGTTCCGTCTCACTACGTATTTCTACTAGTAATTTGTATTTGTTACCGGATGACCTACTAACGTTTAGGGTTCTCCGAGAATTTGGAGCGGTAGCGAAGTGTTGAAGCAGTATTTTTTTAGCTCCATTTTCTATTTACTTTTATTAACTTTGCCTAGCCACAAATCACACAGCCGTGTGTAGCACATCTGTAGGCAAGTGTATTCTCTTCGTTGTACGAAATCGCGAGGAAGTGAGGGTGGCGGTGGCGGCGGGTTGTGTGCAGTCCCGCTCGAAAGTGGTTCCGGTAACGATCGGCACAATTTAGCGAGTGCCGCATCCGGTACGATAGATGACCTAATTAACCTTCCAGACCTTGAACGTGTGGGGAGAAATTAGAAGTTAACACGGCGGTTAATAATGTACTAATTGACTTTGCGCACGAAATATTGCTTGTAATTTTAGTGGCAAGACATTCATGGATTTGCAATTGTATTGTAATTATCACAGCAGTTCACCGGTACTTGAATTAAAAAGTATCGATAGTTGTACACGGCCAGAAAAATACCTAGTGCGATGCAAATGTGAATCGCTATTAAACATTTTAAGTTTATTTACAACTGAATGAAATTATAAATGCTTCATGTTGAATGCATGTAATGAACTATTACAGTACCTGGTAACCTCCGTATATATTTACTGCATCCATGGAATTTGAAATTAGAACAAAAAATATTTGTACACATTTTATAGCACATAAAATAATAGTTGTAACACCACAGACTTTCTGGTATTATTTATAACGATTAGTTAATATTATAACCTTGATACTTTGCATTTTGGATTTTTCGCAGCATTACTTAAATTTATATTACGAAATTTACTTCATATAAGAGAAAGTAATAACAGCAAATTGACGCTAAAATCGTGAATAAAAATTGCTTCTCGATTTTTATTTGTAACTCATAAACAACTTGAAAACAAAAGAAATATTTTTAATTCATTCTCGTTGACCTTTAAAACATTAGAGTTTAAAAACACGTTAATCGTAAATATTAATAAATTCAAACATATTATGCGCATTTTAAGCAAATTATTATTTAAAAAAATATAAATTTCTCGGTGGTTTTCGACTCCCCTTGGCTCATTCTGAAGGTGCCCATAGCGTTGGGGGAAGGATAGGGATAATATTTGCGTTTGACCCTTCGCGGCGCAACCGCATGGTAGAATTACTCGTGGTGGTGGGGGGGCGGTGGCGGCGGCAGAGAAGAGGGGGTGGAGATTGGCGTGTGCGCCTGAGAGGAAATGATCCTGATGATCGCGCGACACGAACGCAACCTACTCTTCCGGTCAATCGAGAACCGGATTAACCTTTTATGGAGTAGGTGTAAGGGGGAGGGCAGGGTCTCTTTGACTCACCGTGCTGGTTGCCCCAATACCACCACCTGTCGACCGTCTCCTCGGCTCGGGAATGAGGCACAATTTTTTAACGTATAAGCTGCTTCGGTTCGAAGTATTACAGGAAAGACTTCACTGCGAGATTCGGAGTCTATTAACCAAGGCGAGTTACTCATGTTGGGATTCCGCGAGAAGGGGTTTTATGGACAAGGTGGACAGCTGTCATGACTTGCTCATTCATTCTTTTACTGTAAACGATTGTGAACGAGCTGGTGTGCGGAAGCAGAAAAAGCTGACCATTTATTGGGTCACACATAAAAATCCCAAAATAATAATTCTTTGATTTCTTCTTTCTTTCTTCCGATTCTTTCTTTCCGATTGTACTAGAGTTCAGACGCCCCTGCATACTCGCAGCACTGCCAGACTTTTTCGAGATGTTTAGGGATTGATCGTGTGGAGACTGGGATCTAGACATAGCCAAGCCTCCCAGTTGACGAAGTTTTGTTTGGGAACTCACGACCATATACCAAACCAGTGCACCCATTAATAGAGAATGAATACTAATTTTTTCTCCGGCAGTGATTACTCAGTACGACAAATGTTGCCGCTTCAGCATACATAACCACGAGGCCCTATGGTTCGAGTCCCGACGATGACATACGCTACCTAGTTAGGTCGAATTCAGCCAATTCCTGGAAAAATATTCTAGCGGTCGGCTGCTGTGACCGGTAGTCTTCCGATGTTTTTTGGCTCAATATTTGGTGAATGCCGGGGGAACACCCTAAAAACTGATCACAGAGAGCGCGTGATATTTTCTTCCTCACTGTTGTCCCCCTCGCCTCTTTCTCTCTCTCTCTCTCTCTCTGTCTGTCACTGTCTCTGTCTCTGTCTGTCTCTGTCTGTCTGTCTCTGCCTGTCTGTCTCTGCCTGTCTGTCTCTGCCTGTCTGTCTCTGCCTGTCTGTCT
>BOPP01000098.1:1677069-1702644 GCA_017312745.1 Gryllus bimaculatus
CTCTCTCTGTCTCTCTCTCTGTCTCTCTCTCTGTCTCTCTGTCTCTGTCTCTGTCAACCACTCAGCAGGGAAGAACACTACCCACTCTCAGCTATCATGTGCGCTTTTCTCACGGGGCTATTGACCAAAGTAGTTTACGCGTCTGGAACATCCGTTTTCCAGTCTTAAACGACGTTACGAGAGATTTTGCGCCTCCATCTTCAGTTGTAATAAAATACTACAATTCATTCTAATTTCTAAATATATAACATTAACCTAAGTTGTGTTCTAGACAATTAACATAAACACAAACTTACTGGTTTGTGAAATAAAATGTTTGTAAGGTCCGATAGAAGATCTGTCTTTACTCTGGTTTGTAGTGACTCGCCGAAGTAAGTTATCCACTGCTTAAAATACGTTTTTCTTAAAAAAATGATTCTTTTCTAGAAATAACTTTCTACATTTTGAAAACTTTTAGGCATTTGACGAATGGGACTATGAGCAAACAATGAATAAGCATTTTTACAATAATATTTATTGTGCGATACAGCTTAATATCGTTAATGATGTTCCATTGGTTCTGAACATGACATGAAATATGACGAGTATTGAAGTTTTAAAAATTAAATTTTTCGCGAATATTCTTAAATTCCACTTCCTTTATTGTCCAACATCTTGTTTCGATGAGAGGACCGAGTCAGTTACAATGGTCAGGGCACTGGCAATGAATGCGCTTACACGGCTAGTATTTCAACTGAACGAGACACGTACATGGGTTCGTTGGATTTCCATCAGCACCTGGAAGGTGTACCCACGTGACGGCCTTGTGGCAGCGCTGTCTCTTCCGAGAATAGCACGCCTCCCCCTAACGCGTTGTACTTCCACGGTACACTGATCGACAAGCGGCGATCTGTCTACTTTTCGCGTCCGGTCGCGTGTTTGTTCCCGGCCGAAAGAAGCGGAGTTTTCGGGCGAAAAATTCCGTAGATGGGGACTCGAAGCTCAGCGAGCTGTGGATTTCTGACGCTTGACATGGAACGTGCGGGGTACTCCGCCATACGTTCCCCTTTTCCTCCGAAATTCATTGCACTGCTCCTTTCTTTTTAATTCGCCACTCATCCTACCCCACTCATCGGTATTCTCTGATCAATAGGAATGGGGTAGTGAATAAGAAGTGAGCATGTGCTTAGGACCCCCGATGGGTAGGACCACCAATAAACAAACTTTTATATTAGGACATAAATGAAAACCATTTTATTTTTAAATATTTAATAATAAATATTGGTTATTTTCATATTCGTTTTTGTTGCATATGATATTTTTTTCGAAATTATTATGGGACCTTCTAATTTATTAATATGGCCTTATGTGTCAATAATTATTCATCAATCATCACAAATGCTATTCTAGCTTAACTCCAATAAGTATGAGCGGAATTTCCGAATAGAAATAATTATTTATAAAATAAAAATAATTCAAAATATCCTTCCAAAACTATTTTTAGATATGTGTAAGACCCATAGGCAATATTTAGATGTTCAAAGTGACCAAGTGGTTGATGTTTGGATTTCAGTGCTCAGAGTTTAATTTTCTGGTCGCTACTAGTTTCGCTTATCGGAGTTCTTTCCTCACCGAAAAATCGTTGATGAGAGTTTGTTTTCAATCGTAATTTGGGACAACTACCAAATGAAAAAGGAAAATATTCCGTCGTGACTCTGCTACTAATGAAAAACATTTAGCTTTCAAATCACAGCCAAAGATTTTGCCAAAGATTTTGTGAAAAAATGTTACCGAGAAATATATTTTAGATTTAATAATGTTTAGTGAGTGAATACATAGATTAATATTCACACTGTCTTCGTTATTCTTTTTGTTATTGCTGTATTGACGTCCCTTCCCTCCATTAATTTGTTTCGAAAAATTCTCAAGAATTTCATTTTCGATGTTTTCCATACCCTTTTACTCTAGTTCATTTCTTGTACCCTTTCTGCCGTTCTCGAAGCACGTCCTTTTTTCTAATTTTATTCGTAATGTGGGGTTTATCGGACCGACCAGATGATTCGGGAAGAGGCGTTCAAACGTTTGTGGAATTTTCGTCGGCAGGTGGGAGCAGTCGGCCTGCGCCTATGCCCGCCCTTCCTTTGACGGATTGGTCTTATGCGGCGCGTAGATTGATGCCCGTCAGTGAAAAATCTGTCCCAATGTGGTTTGCCACACAAAAAATGTAAATGCAAATGAAATGTGAATAAACTGTCATGGGTTCCGTGGATGTAGAATGTTGTGAACAAAAAGCTCCTTCAAGGGACTTTCACAGCCACTTCTATGGACTATTTTGCAGAACCAATAAGCTTACGGATTCCGTCTGGAGCGTTTATACTGGAAGAGATGGCTCACGGAATCAAACGATGTCACTGCATTCCCTCTGACCGGGACGGTTGAAATAATTCTTAAAATAATTAATAATGTACAAGTTGTACAACAATGTAAAAGTTGCTTTGTGAGAAAACGTTAAGCAACTTTCGTCGCCATTACCGTTTCTGAATTTTTCATTGAGAATTTTCTGTCAAATTTTGCGTGCACATAAATTGTCATTAAATTTGAAGAGAATTAAAATTATCATGCCCACTGAATGTGGTCGAGGAGACAGTAAGCCGTTAATAATTGAGACATTTACCTAGGTTGGGCGGGGTTCGTGATTTTTGGGAATAGAAATGGTGGCTCGTGTGAACACAGTAAATTTCTATATCATGATTACTATGAATAATCAGTTAGAGAATTCTCACCTCTACTTGAATTGTTTTTTAAAACAGTTTATTTTGTCTCTTGCATAACATGCGCCATGAGATAACATTAAAATATGTTTATAAGGATGTATTCAACAAGATTTCTAAAGACAAGTTTTGTGTTTTGTATCTTGAACTTTTTGACTTAAAGGGTTCTTCAACCTAGCCTTTAAGTTTTTGTTTTTAATGAACAATAATTCTTTGCGTCTTTTGTCACATATTTTCTACCGATATTAAGTTGAGAAATTATGCATTATTGAGTCAAGGTGATGCGAAAGACAAAAAAGAAATATTTAGACCGATAAATGAAATAGAATGATGTTAGTTCTCAGGGTAAATCCATAAATTTCCATATTCGTAAATGCTAAGTTTTAATAATTATATGATTTACTTTTCTTCCCTCAACACTCTTAATTTTCTCCCTTTTTTGACCATTATGTTAAGAACAAATTTGCTTGGTATATCCATATCCCTTTACTGGAATTTGTCTCTCGTTCCGTCCCTCGTAGCACTTCGCCGGTCTTCCTAATTCATTCCTAATGAATGGTTTATCGGAAAGATATTCCGTTTCCGAAGAAGACGCGCTGGAGCGTTGTTGGGCGGATTGGCATCGGTCGGTGGGCGAGCCGGGGGTGTGCGGCCGGGGCCAGGGCCGGGTCCCATCCCGCCCTTCGCTTGACGGATTGCCCTCGCGTGGCGCGCCGATCGACGCCCGCGTCCGGTTTGCGCCGCCCCGCGCCGCCGCTCGCCACTCTTCCACGTACAGATGATCGCGAACTCCTTGGAAGTAGTAGGCGCGCTCACCCCCTGGCCGCCCGTCCACCCGCCAGATGCATCGCAAGCGCACGGCTGCGCACAGAAATGGACGCATCTGGTATCGGCTTTGTTTGCGTCGCCTTGAGTGGCGTTGCGACGCCTTGAGTGGCGTTGCGTCGCTGTGCGTCGAGGTGCGTCGCGGGGCGTCGGGGGCGTCGCCAGGCATAATTTATTATTATTATTATTATTATTATTATTATTATTATTATTATTATTATTATTATTAATGATAATAATAACGTTATTAGTATTATCACGGTAATTATTTCTACGTATTTTAAAATTGGGTAATTCCTGTTATTGATTTTATCATAGGTAATACCACGAGTGCATTGGCAATTGTCGATAAATTCCCGACAGGCAAAACGAGAAGGGGGTTTATCTGAGAATTTCTAAAGCACCGTAATAGGACTATTCCACGAGAGAAATTATATCCCACAGAGTATCAACATGCGCCAAATATTGAAAATAACTGAAAGCTACGTTAAAATCAAAGAGGTTATGTTATAACACACACGCTGTTTATTCGACAATGACATAGCGTTCGATATGTACCGCCTCCGAAGGAAGATGAATCACAGTTTGATTGGCCAGTAAGGAGAAGCTGTAAGAAAAATGGAATAGAAAAAGCGATAAACGTTTTGAGATACACCGACCTGGCGGGGTCATTTTTATGCATAGTTAAACACCTGGTTTTAATTTCACGAGTGCAATAGTCTCTATTTAATGCCACTGCATGATGTAGACGGTAATACCGGGACCTCCGTCCTCCAGCCCCTCCTCCACCTCGTATGAGCTGCGGCTCCTGTGGTGCGGTGCGATGCGATGCGATGCGATGCGATGCGATGCGATGCGGTGTGGTCTGGTCGTCGCGTAAATGAAATCTCTCCCCGCGACTTGGCCTCCGTCGCCCCTCGCCCGCCGTCGCCCGCTGTCGCCCACGACGCCACCGCCGGCGCGCACCTCCCCCTCGGCGCCACCTCCCTCGGGGGCGCTCAAGGCACCGCCCGCGCTGCCCCGCACCACCTCCTCCTCCGCTGGGCCCCCTTTCTCCTTGCTCTCGTTCTCCTCTCCCTCTTACGGCGTCTGCTCGGCCACCGACCTGCCCTGCCCTGCTCTCTTCTGTGTTGTCCCGTCCCGCCCCGCCCTTCTAGGTCCTACACCGCCCTGTCCTGTCCTGGCCCGTTCCGTTCCGTTCCGTTCTTCCCTCCCCACCCTTCCTTTCCTCGGCCTCTTCTGCCGTCGTTCTTCTTTCGTTGGTAACTGTCCCTTGCTCCCTGCTCCCGCCGCCAGCGTGGGTTTACGATCGCCTTCGTTAGTGGGCGCGCGCAAGCAGCTGGCGGGAGGGCGGGCGGTGGCGCCACTAATGCGTCAGCTTGCCGGCGGCGGTAATGGCGGCGGTGATGGTGATGTCGGGCAGGGTAGTTGAGACTGGCGTACGGAGAGGATCGGTGCTTGAGCTTGCATGTCGCTCCGATGAAGATCTCCGCGCTTTGTTTACAACGCTGTCGCCTGTGAGCATGGTTTCGTCAACGATTTCAGCATTGTTGATTGTGAGACCGTAATGCCTAGTCAAGAGAGCCAAGTGCTTCAAGAGTGATCAGCCGTGTTTATGACCAAATCATATTTATGTCTATTGACAGTTATATATACTTTAATGATGCAAGTGACCAGGGAAACAATACTGAGTGTTTTAGCCCGAGTTTGAAACAATTTTTTTTCAACGAATTTGAATCCGTAATTCCGTAATTCATTACTATTTTGAATAATTACGTAAAAATTATTTTGACATAATTTAATGGAATGTCATTTTAACGGTATTCGAACTTATGCTAATGTCATCCTCGCATAATGTCATGCTAATGCGTTGTATTTTGCGTTGCCTACTTACGAAAAAGACTAATAGAAAACATTTAAAAATCCTTAACAATATCTTCAACAGTAAAAACTGTATGTGACCAATGGGGGAGAAGATCTGCACCTCCATTTTGAATAAAATGTGTAAAATTCGATATAGTTTTTTTTCTTTGTCATGTTGCCCATGTAGGTATCGACGGGGTAGCAATCCAAGTCATTAATAGTCAGTGATATAGGGTAAGTCAATAAGTGTATGCACTTTTATTGTGATCAGCTGAATGTTGATTTTACAACTTTTTTCATTTACCACCCTTAGATGACACCGTTTACTTTACTTATGGTATTTTTCAGCCTAATCATGTTGAGTTCACTTGCGTTGTTGCCACGTAAAATGGCTGCACCACTCTTCGATTGCACAATTAAGAACAGGTTTTCATAGTCCATTCTGTGTATCTGAATGTATACCAAAAGCTAAAATCCTTCGACCACTTTCTGCGCAAGATTTGCCTCCCTTCTACAGGTGGTGGAGTGCATACATGGCTTACTGCTTAATCAAAAAAAACCTTTTTTTATGAGGGTGTCGGAATGTGGGTTCTGTGATGGGCTAAGTCCATTGAAAAGCATGGTGAATATATCTTGAAAAAATGGCCTCGTAGTAAACTTTGTACTCTTGTAAACAGTTATAAACCTTGAGTGCAGATTGTTATTGACTTACCCTCGTAAATGTAATTTTACCGTTACAGTTAATTCCCGTGTTTACGTAATCAATATTCATTCTATTGTGCAGCTCAAGAAAACTTGCGCGGATTTGAATTTCTCTCCTATGTGTAACGTAGCGTGTGTACTGAAGATTGTAATTTAATAAATTAATAGTAAAAAAACAATATTTCATGACAGAGTTTGTGGCAGATATTGCAACGGGGATAGTGTTGATGTCAACTAAGGTTTCATAAATGTATTGGGTGCTGTTGGTGTGATCGTCTTTACGTAATAATTCGTGATAAGGATGCCAAATGCGCGTTCCGTATAGATCGATGGGTGCGAAAATATAAAAAAATATACTGTGGCATATCAAACCTGAAAGAGCATGGTACACGAGTCTCCGAGCGAATAGACGAAATTGTAGAAACGAAATACGTTTTTCGTTATTGTTTATTAATGAGATTTATGAAGTACAGTTGCTGATTTCTATTGGATGATTACGACTGTCATAAGTTTAACAGCATTTATTTTCATATTATAGTTATAGTTTTGTTATTTGGTAATTGTAACAGTGGTGGCAATGGATACAATGCTGATAGTTTTGTTAGTAGCATATATATTATATACTTATGGGTAGTTAAAGTATTAATATCTTGACGATGATGGTAATTTTGATGGTGACGTGCAGTCATGGTGTGGTTGTTAATTTTTCTTGTTTCGGAATGGTGGTACTGGGATGGTGATAATGTGTTGTTGTATTGGTTGTTGCTGTTGTTGTTGTTGTTGTTGTTGTTGTTGTTGTTGGTGGTGGTGGTGGTGGTGGTGGTGGTGGATAGGCGTGTCATGTTTTGATGACGGTGATGCTCCCGAATTAGTCGTTAAACATTTTTCTTGGTAACAGTACCAGTAATGTAAGCAATGTGGGAGTTCGAATACGGCCGGAAGTTATTATTCTACAATACATTTTGCTTCATGAATTTCCATCTAATACTTGGCGTGTACTTAAAATACACAGACTGCGTGAAAAATTGGTCAAATATTACATCTCTCCCGGAAATAGATCTACTGAAACGCGCAATACGAAAAGATAAGAAAGTGTAATCTATTGTTCAGAAGGAGGTTAAGATGACATTACGAACTTTTGTCATATAGTGATTCACATGACATGAATAAAGGGTACTTCATCTGTTCTTTCCTATCCAATGTTGCATCACGGACTATTGCGACTCGCGCATCCCATACTACTTGCATTTCGACCCGTATCTATAGGTGTGAGCAGCATAAAACAAGAGAGGGGGTAAAACACATTTATTGGTTTCTCACATTCCCTCTTTTCCTTATTATTTTTATTTTCATACATATTTTACTCGGAAATAAATACAACGTACCACCTAGAGAATGCAATTATAACATTAATGATGTAATTAGCAATTAACACAATTAATTTTATTTACTTTAATTACAGGGTTGCCATTTGTTTTGGAAAGCCACTTCCGCAAATGTTGTGTATAAATTACTAAAATTATACGCTTAAGAAAAGGAGAAAATAAACAAGAATCATGTATACGAAAATAAAAGGTTTATCACAAAGGATTATGGCGCTCCTTTCACGATTGTCAGGGGCCCATGGTCACTTCGCCCCTTCCCGTGCGCACGCCAATGCCCGTGTCCCAGCGCAGATATTTGCACATGATCCAATCGTGTTTGAATGCACAATTTCTCTATTCGTGTTAATTTACCATACGATTCCTTTCCGGAAGATGACCTGTAGCCGTTCATTGCGTGTTGCAGTTCAACTAAGTAATTACGAGAGATTTCTGATTGAAAATGGAAGATTACCCAGAATATGTTAGGCACGAACGGTGGGGTCAAGAGAAAGTTATTCTAAGAAAAGTTGTCGAGCGCGCGTATTGGCGACCACACCTTTCACGGAGCAAGACTGAAAATTGAAACCCTTACTGCAAAGAGAAGGGTGGTCTCATCTTTTGCTGACCAACTACCATCACACTGCGGACCTCCGAGAAGGAGGAAGGAAAAAGAAAGTGGTTAAAATGTACCTCTGGTGGATTCGCAATACGACACGACATCAATCCTCCTACAATCGCTATTCCGATCGCAAGAATAAATTGTTTGCATTTCGTGAAGTTCTCAGTTTTCAGGCTGAGTAACGTTCGGCGCAACTGTCAGGGAGCCACGCCACACCGGATTCATAAAGTTGCGACATACGCGTCCATTTGAACAATTAGTGTTTCCCTTGACCCCAGGGTTGGTGGTTATCACTTCTCTCAGTGCAGCGTCGCCTGCTGTGTCGCGGCGGAGTTTCGCCTTTCCCCAGCCCTCGACGCCGAGCGGCGCCCCTGGCAACGAGCCGCGCCGCGCGCTCTCCCCACAGAAGCCGCGAGCGCGGCGCCCGGCAAATATTATGTAGCTTTTCTTCGGCCCGCGCGCTCGTTTGTGTGTGTGTGTGTTTGTGTGTGTGTGTGTGTGTGTGCTTGTGCAGGCGTGCAGGGGGCCGGTGGAGGAGGTGGCTAGGGAGAGGGAGGAGGAGAAGAGGGGGAGGGGGAGGGGGAGGAGAGGAGAAGAAAGACGGAGGCGCGCGGAGGCGACGAGGCCCCCGCGTGATATAGGAAAATGACCCATGAAAAGGAAGAGCCTAATGGCTTTTGCACACTTGAATGGTGCGAGAGAGGGGCGGAGGGTGCGATGGGTTGTGTCCATTGAGGCGCCGCACCGCAGGGGGTAGGGGAGGGGAGGGGAGGGGTCGCGTCACCAGGAGAGGGTGTGGTCGCCCCGCGACGTCGCGTCGCCAGGGAGAGACGCTCCCGCCCCCTCGGCGGCGCAGCTTGTTTGGCGCCTTCTTCGCGCGCCGCGGAGCTGCTTTCGCCGAGGTTCCTCGGGATGGAAAACTCGTCTCGCTTTCCCAAGAACTCAAGGGTCCCAAACGTCTTCTTTTGCGTGCATTGGCCGCTTGCGCTCTCCCTTTTCACTCTTCGCCTCTTTCGCTTTTTTTCGTCTCCCGTCTTACTCCTTTTCCACTCTTCGCCTCTCTCTGTTTTTACTCCTCTTATCTCTCTCGTTTTACTCCTCGCCTCGCTCTCTTTTCACTCTTCGCCTCTCGCTCTTTTCTCTCCCCGTCTCGCACTCTTCACTTTTTGCCTCACTATAGTTTCACTCCTCGCATCTCTTTCATTTCACTTCCCGTCTCACTTTTTTTTCTCTACATCTCGCTCTCTTCCCTTCCATTTCGTATTCTAGTATCTCCATTCTCTTTTAGCCTATATATTTTGGAGTGTTATTTACTCTTCTACATATTAATTTTCTTCAGTATTCTATCTCCAAAACTCTTCTCTTCCACCATTTCAACACGCTCGCACGCAACACAACACAACCTTCCACGTTTTGTCCCTGTAGTCTCTCCTTCGCTCTGTTCCGTCGCCGCCACTCTTTTCCCATTCAACGCTTGGCCTCAGTGAGGCGCTCTTGCTATTTCTTTCGCCTTCGCCTGCCTCGGTCCTCGCCACACTCCCCTCCCCAAGCCGAGCCAGCTCTCCTGCCCCTCCGCCAAACGCACGCGTCCTTCTTCCCCAAACCGCCCACCCGCCCCCTCCGCGGCCCCTCCCGCGGCCCCTCTCCACCCCCACCGCTCACGGCCTCCATACAGCCCGGCCCCTGAGCTTCAGGACCTGCGCGACGATGTTTCCGAACGGCTATCTCCACTGTACATAAAAACCGGCTAAGGCGTTTTTTTACTAGGCAGGAAAACGATTAAAAACGGGATTGCCATAGAAGATCAATAAAGAAAAATGACACAGACATGAAAAATAAATGCAAACTCCCTGGTCAGTTCACTCTCCCCCTCGCGTCGCGTCGCGCCGGGCGGCGAGTTATTTTAGGAGGACTTAGAGAGCGAATCCCCAAGGATGCGTGTAAGTTTTTTTTGTGTGCGTATGTTATGATGTGTGCGTGCGGGATAGTGTGGAGGGGAGCGGCGTGAGGCAAGATTCGAAGGCGGCGGACGGGCAAGCGGAAGGGGACGGAAAGGAGCTCCGGATCGCTGAATAAACACCGCGAGCACACACAGCGCCGCACTTCGGAGGCCGCTTAGGCGCAGGCGGACGCGTTCTTAGCGGGCGCGACGCGGGGGCGAGTTTCTTTTTTCCGTTTCCACGTGTTTTTCGTACGTTTCATTTCTCTCTTCTCTCTCAAATCTTCCCCTTGCTGTCCCCGCCGCAGAAGCAAACGCGTCCATAAGCGACGCAATCGTCGAAACGTCGTTACCAGAGAAAAGCTCTGTGTTGAAGTGCGAGTATGTGGGTATTGGTTTGTGTTGCTCTGTAGGAAGTTCCCAACTCCACAATATGTGTGCGATATTGTTGTATCTGAAGTTGTATTAAATTAGCTCTAAAAATATAGGGTTTTTAAATATGACAGAACAAATTAATACACATGTAATTGTTAACAAAAATATGAGAAACTATGGAATCCCCTAAATAAGCTTGATACATATTTGATTACGCTTTTAAATAATCAAAATATTGACCAAAGGGCAAGCTGCAGTATTCAATATTATTCCCAAAGAATGTTTACGTGAACACACAACTATTTCAAAAGTATAAGATGGAACAACTTGACTACCGCGTCATCTATCAGGGATATGAAACATGCCAAAAAGTAAAGGCAATGGAGGAAGAGATTAGAGATTTTAAGAATATCAAGGACAGTAATGTAGTGAGGATGACAGCGTGTAGATGGAATTGACGTTATCGAACAGGGATAATAATATCGGTTATCTCTGAAAACGACCTCTACAATTGCTATGTCTAGAAAACGGCGCTGACCATCACGGGCCGAATTATATCCGAGCGGTTGAAGATGAAGACCAATAACGACGGAGACTGCGCCGGTAGGCGAAGAGATCTCAGTTCAGAGGCGGGCGGGCGCGTCCAGCGGAGGGTCGCGAAACCCGCGCGGGATCGGGGAACGGGCGGCGGTTACCGAGGCGTGAGCGAATGGAGGCTCCTCCAGGAAGTACGCTCGCATGATGGCGATTCTCCACTCGCCCTCGCCTGCTTCCACTCGCCCTCCCACTCCCCTCACCTGCTTCCACTTCGCCCCATCCACTCGCCCCTCTCCTGCTTCCCACTCGCCCCGTTCACTTCGCCCTCGCCTGCTGCCTACTTCGCCCCATCCACTCGCCCTCTCCGCTCCCACTCGCCTGTTCCACTCGCCCTGCCTGCTGCCACTTCGCCACTCGGCCTGCTCCCCTCGCCCCTCCGCCTGCTCCCACTCGCACTCGCTGCCCCACTCGCCCTCGCCTGGCTTTCCCAATCGCCCCCCCCCGCGCCACTTGCTCTTCACCCTCGACCTCGCCTCTCCTACTTGCCCCCGCCCCCACTCGCTCTCACCCTCACCCTCGCCGACTCCCACTTTCCCTCTCCCTCTCCCACTCCTCCCTCCGTCGCTCTCCCACTCCCACTTCCTCTCCCATTCCCTCTCTCATTGGCTCGCTCGCTGTTTGCGATCATGAACGCTTTGACCTGATCGATAAGTGAGCCGTCGTTACACTTTCGCCTTGAGTTTTTTCTCGCGGTCCGCTCGCCCACCCACGCCCCGACGCTGGACGTTCGCTTCCGCGCCTCGCGATAATGCGAGGGGATGGAATTACGCACGCCGAGGGGAGGCGCCTGATGGGACGACGAGCAAAAAAATCACTCAAGTAACTCGCACTTAGCCGCTATACGTTACCGCTTGACGTCGCAGTTGTGCTTGGCTACTGTTTCGCAACGGGATCTGGAGGTGGCCAGAGATCTTGGAAGGTAACATCCTGAAAATTGTTTTTTATGACATTGGATTTCTTGGCGAGTCCTTCTCAAGATTGTTGCCGACGTCACTCGTGCTAACGAATTCTCGACCCCCTATGATATTTATATCTTCAACGACATTGTCCTCCTTGCAGAGGAAAATTGCTGCAGAACAGAATCACATAAAATGTTTTTCCAAAAAGTAGCTCTGACATTGCTCAAAAACAACGATTAAAGTATTTTCGTATAACAATAAAATAAAGTATTTGCATTTTTCAGTTATAATAGTAATGTTTTGATTTTTCGTGAGTTCCTGGATATCTAACGAAACCATAGGCACCTCGTACATGACTAGAGACCGCATAGTTTTCTTGTAATTTCTATGCGCATTGAAAATTAATAACATAGATTCTTGAATGTGGTGTGGTATTCTGCCCCAAACTATTCGCAGCAATTCTTAAGAAGTCGCGCCAGTAAATCTTTTCATTCATTCAAACTTAGGAACATTTCTAGATACCGAAGCGCTCGCCGGATCATCTGATAGGCTCTATTTGAGCGTTTGAGCTTTTATTGCATTCAGACAGTGCCCAAACGCATGAAATAGTTACATATAAGATGACAATACAGATTTCCCCCTTCCTGCTAAATAGAAAAGGAGTTGAAATGCTGCTAGTTCCTAAAGAGATGTTGAATCACTTCTTCTTTTGTCATGTCCTAGGATCTGGGCAAGAGAGAAATAAAGAAGTTGCTTTTAACGTGGTTGTTTTTGCCTTTTGACTGAAAATAGGTTGTACTTTCTGATTTCTCGTTATATATACGGAGTATATTCGTAGAGTAAAGTTACGTAATGCTGCGGAAAATCTATTTCGAGATTTCAACGGTTTTGTGGTCCCCTGATACCGAAAAATTGTTCTTTTTTTTTCAAAACGTCTGCTGACCTGTACGTCCGTCCTTCCGTCCATCTGTGAACACCACTAGCGCCTAAACCATACGCAGGGTATTTTCCAAAATGGATATTTCTCCAGTAGATCTGGCTTGGCTCGAGGCGTTGCGATTTTGAAAAATTTCTTCAAAATTTCGAGGGTACTTTACATGACATTTTCAATATTTTCTCAAAAATTGTTGAAGTTTTTTCTTCAAATTTCTTGTAAGAATAGAGTAAAATACATTTATAAAGGTGGCGTAGGTCCGATTTTCACGATGAACTCTGAATTTTCGAAAATTGCAAAAGTTTTGATTTTTTCGGCGACTTCCTACAACTACAAAATTGAAGAAAGTAATTTTTCCTTCAGATGAAATTTGTTGTCCATAATTAGTACTTTCAATGAGGTCATGCAATTTGTTGGAACTTTTAGTAATTTTCACGTAATATTGGCGTTAAAAAATTACAAAAACAAGATTGTCACAAAAATGACTTCAAATTTTTTCGTCAAACTTTTCCAACGTGTAGTACTAATTGCACTGTTTAAAACTACATAAAGTGCATTTTGGGGTATTCTTTTGTTTTTTTAAACATTACACAAATATATTTTTTTTAATATCTCTCACGCCATTAATACGCACATTACCAGCAATTTTTAAACATTATTGAACTTGGGAGCTAAAGTGCCTCAAATGACTTTCAATGAAATTTTTCGACAACTCGAACATTTTCTGTGATGAAAAAACCCTTCAAATTTCGCATTTAGGATTGAACGCCATTTTGTTAAATACTGATTCAGATTTTTCAGTAAAAACTGCCATTTATGACGAAGTTTTTTTATATCCTTAAAGTAAATATTTCTTTTCAGTTAGGAAAACAAAAATTTGAGAAAATTTCAAAAAATGTATTTTGGGTGGTGATAGATAGCAGCTGATGAGAGGGTGGGAAAAGACCGTAAAGCCAGTCCACACAAATGAAATAAGAAAAGTTTACTACGAGAAAGTCTGTGAAATTCTGTAACACCACTAGTTTGAAGACTGACATTGACATGTTTGCGCCTTTGATTTGACGACACCGGCGAAATAATAATTGTACAACCTTATATGATCAGCCTCGCCACAGTATCCATAGCATACAAATTCTGTAGGGGCTACTTCAAGTAGAAGAAGAAGAAGAAGAAGAAGAAGAAGAAGAAGAAGAAGAATTAGAAATTTTTTTGTCAATTTGTGCTTGTAGGCTAGATACGGTGAACTAGCTGTTTGCTGCGCTCATATGTTTTAGAAAAGTTCATAAAAGAGATTCTGTAATGAGAATCCGAAATTGTTGGAAAAGAATAATCACACGATGGAGAGAGATCTGGGCGTTATTAAGGTCATTTATGTTATCTCCTACTTGTATTTTGGATATTTCTAATAAATACTACGGATGCATATTAAAAATGCCTTATTAAATTCTACGACTTAATATACATCCTTATTCTTTAGTGGTTAGGAATGAGACTAATTAAGGGTATCGCGTGATGTGTCGACAATGGTGAAACTGCGCACATCCAGCCCTGGGTCCAGCGTTCAGTTCACGGATGTTCCATGAGGAATTTATGGTGAACAATGCGGGAGATTTTCTCCAAATGCTCTGTTTCTGCCGCGTCTCATTCCATCATTGCTTCATTTCATTATCATTTCATTAAATCAGCTTAATTTGTGTAGCAGTGCATATTTAGGATTAAGCGATACTGAATACACGTTTAAGAAACATAGTGATCAAGGATATAGCAATTAGTCGTATGACATAGAATAGAAGAAAAGAATAAATAGAGACTGTTAATTTGATAACGTATATATTTTGTATTTTAACTTAAGTTAGTGTCGACGTGTGCTTGAATCGGCAAAATCTTCCTCGCAACTCAGCTTTCCAGAAACCCGATAATGGCTACCGGTTATCGGATAGCCATGGCATCAGCGCTCATCAAAATCCCACATAGATCGCGACGCCGCCGTTTGGCACGGCCACAGAGGAGCGAGCGTGGTTCCCACATAAAGCGCCCCCCCCACTCTTTTCGCGGGAAACGAGGAATGCGTGAAACATAGCACCGGCCGTTGGAATATGAGAGTGTGCGGGGCGGGCCGGGGCGGCGGTGGGGGCGGCGAGGGCGGTGAGGGCGGCGGCCAAGTCGTCAGCGGCCAAGGCGTCAGTGGGAGTCACGTGGGCCGAGAAGGAAGCGTCATAAATCAGCAGGAGCGATATAAATCTACTTTAAGAGTTTAGGCGGCTCGAAACATTCGAAAGGTGTATTGCCCGAGCAGTGGAATATTCTGGACTCGCTGGGTCCGGGTTCCATTCTCATATCTGAAGCCGTTTGGATTTGGGCGTCCATCCAGGGCAATAACCGATGAGGCGAGAAATCTGGATTTTCTAGTAATATCCAGTAAATATAGGAAATAAGTAGTGGCTTGCGGCAGCAAAACTGCTGCTGAACAAAACCACACAAAATGAAATTCCAAACCGTTGCATGCTCAATCTCAAAAGCAACATAAAATATTCTCGTTTAACATTCGCAAATTAAATATTTTAACAAAAAAAAGTCTTCACAAATACTGAAAAAAACATTTATAGTATATATTATGAACGACAGTTTTTTTATATCAAAAATATGAAAAAATATTGTTCCTTAACGAAACAAGTTAATAGCAAGTAATTGGCACTCGGCCTTTTCTTGGGAGCCATGCTGCCACAAGACAGCTGTGTCGTTAGTAGACCGTAAGTATGAGAATTGTGCCGGTAATGTGAGAATAGGTGTATTTGCTCAATCAAATATTTGCATTTTTCAGTCAGTATCGAATGTTTTTTTTTTATTTCCTCTAGTTCCCGTCTACCTAACAAAACCATAGACACATCTCATACGATAAGAGGCTGCGTAGTTTTCTTGCCTTTTCTGTGCGAATTTGAAATCACTTGTATAGAAGTTGTGAAAAGTCAGTTATAATGGTGATTAAAACAGGCTATGCAGACGTCTCTCAAGAACAGATCAGGTCGAAGATCAAGATATAAGACTGAACAGACATTTCAAGAGAACAATACTGAGCAGAATTTTAGAATGTATTCAATATAATAAATTTATTTAATACCAGTTCCTTATCATACCTACTTGAACATTGAACGTGAAAAAATGTGAAAAACTTACAATTGAATAGTATGCTTTGCAGTCTCTCTCTCGCAATGCTAAAGGAATATTTAAAGATACTAAAGAATTTCATGCAGACTAACCACAATGACTCTTAGACATCTTCCGCAGTAATATACACTTAAATATAAAATAACGGTAGTATCTCTATTGCGAATTATTTCCCACCTTTGGCAATTAATCCATTTATCGCCAAGAGTTGAGAGACAAGTGAATTGGGGCAACCCGGAGAAACGAGCTTGCCACCCTAAATCGTAAATCCATCGCGTTTAACCGCGGTTCATACAACGTTTTCAGAGGTAGAAGGCCATCAAATGTTTCAACCACGCCACATCGCACGGCCACCACACTATTGACACTTCTCCCCTCTTGTGGTACCATCGACAACGCGCAGGGTTTCTCCCACGCCATAACATTTGTGTCCCTGCACTGAGCCCTGTAGCTGTCCGCGTGCCTGTCGGAGGTAGCATCAGATACAGCCAAGGCTGTGGGAAGGGAAAATAGGTATTTCTCTATGGCTTGGCTACAGCTGAAAAGAGAAGGAAGAGGGTGTTAAATTAAACGGGAGGAAAAGAGAAGAGAGGAGAGAAGGAGAAAAAGAGAAGAGAAGAGAAGAGAGGAGAGAAGGAGAAAAAGAGAAGAGAAGAGAGGAGAGAAGGAGAGAAAGAGAAGAGAAGAGAGGAGAGGAGAGAAGGAGAGAAAGAGAAGAGAGGAGAGAAGGAGAAAAAGAGAAGAGAAGAGAGGAGAGAAGGAACAGGATATGAAGAAGATGTGGGGCCCGATTTCTTCGTAATGGAGACAGAGGCGAAGGAGGAAGATACATGGAGGAGTAGGGATGGAGGAAGGCAAGAGACGAAAGAAAAGACGATGGCGATGACGACGTCGACGAGATGGTTATACGGCCCGCGGGAGCACACAGCCTCCTCAGCAGGAGACCCTCACCGCCGCGCCACGGCGTGCAGGACCCGGCGTCGTCCGCGCCGTTTGGGGTGACTGTAATCTGCGCCGCCGGCTCGGCCCGCCCTTTGCCGCTCCTTACCCACTCCCCCGCCCCGCCAACGCCACGCTCAGCATGCCCCCGCCTCCACCCTCGCCGGCGCGGCCGTTCTCTTCCTGGCGGAAGCGGAAACTGCCTTCTCGCCCGGCGGCCGACGCCTGGCTAGGCCGGCCGGCCGGTCCGCCAGACTAGCCCCTTGCCCCCGCCCAGCACCGCCCCGCGCCCATGCGTATGTTTATATGTATGTATATATGTATGGGTGGCTCGCAGGCGGCGCGAGAGCCCAGCCAGTTGGTTAAAATTCATCACCGGCGGCTGGGAGGCCGCGCGGCGCGGCGATGGCGAGGCCTGCCTTCGCGCCCACTCTCAAATTCACCAGCGCCCCCGCCCCTGGCAGAGCCATCGCGCTCGTCCTGACCACCCGATGCTACCACCGTCGACTGCGCCTTTCGTTGCTTGGGCTCGCTAATTTCTTAAATGGAGAGTATATGTCATAGTTTCGAAATTGTTTGAGAGAGAGCTAACGAGAAGCCGAATGTGGCAGCTTTTAAGTTTACATATTTCATGTCTTTTGTTTGTTTTGTTTTACTTAAATCGAAATGTTACGACATACTATATTTCGTTTGTAGTGCGAATTTTTTATGTTAGTAATTGTGAGAAATTTTTTTAGCGAAGAGAAATTTTACGTATGCCTAATCTGTGTTAATTGTTATGTGAAGAAATGTAAGGATGAAGGGAGAGTAAAATATAAAGTTATTTAAGGTTCTTATTTTGAATGTCAGGTCAAATTTATTTGTTCCTGGGGTTACACCACCCTCGCAATATATAAATTTCAAAGCTTGACTTCAGGTTGTTCTGAATAACGGAACCATAAGATCCAAACCAAAGTTAAATTTTTTAGAGATCAGTCCAGTGGAGAGAGAAACACCTAGTACTCACAGGGATAGAAATTTACTTACGAATACTACGACAATACCGGAAATCGTTACACAACCACCCAAACTAAGTCCTTAGGGCTCTACTGTTCTTGCTAAATGTGCGGACGATTGTGCAAGGTTGTTGCGAAGATGATCTGAAGTTATGCATACTAATCTCAAGATTCCAACCACGATAGTATTTGATATAGGGAATCATATTCACCTACTAGATCCTTCAGATTCGTTCAACAGTCTTCTATTTTATGTGTAAATACGATTTGTGCATTGGACTGATGTTCCATTTTTATCCTTTTTCATTAACCACTACATCCAAATTTCTCGGTTACCTATAGATTTGTTGTCTCTGTGCAATCGTCCAGATATAAAGTTACGCCGCTAAGTCGATACTTGCAAACTTTCGCACTTTTTTGTTTCCGCGTTTTAGACCAGTCATAATCTTATGACACGATCTCCTATGTGTTTATGCTTCCAATCAGCCATTTGATAGTATTTGTGAATGCATAACAGTGTACTTAAGCTTTGCTCTCAATTTCTGTAACATGTTTTCATGTGGAATTCGGCTTTAAGCTTCTCATGAATACACAATTTCGTAGATACTTAGTTTTAAAGCTCACAAAAAGTTACAATGCAACACGACCACGCCTATCTGACCAGTCATTCTACAAAGCAGCAGTTTTCTAGCAGTGCTTTGCTTTTCGAGCAGTGCTTTGCTTTTCGAGCAGTGCTTTGCTTTTCGAGCAGTGCTTTGCTTTTCGAGCAGCATAAATATTAATAATGTAAATTAATTTTTTACTAGATTCGAGATCTTCATTTATTGCAGTGTTTCCAAAACCAAAAATATAACAGAACTTTCCATGAATATTTGTCGAAGTTATGAAATCAAAAAGCGTGTATTGTATGGGTTTTCGTTAGTTCAGTCTCTTCAGTATTATAGGAATGAATAATTTGCCGAATATAATTTATAATTCGTATGTCTAATATTTCCAATCTCAAAAGTCATAGTTTTACAGAAATGGTTAAAAGTATCCAATAGAAGTACTATCTATATTCATGATAATACTCTGCTTTGAGAAGATTTATAAAAAACTGAATATCTAATAAAGCATTTATTTTATTTTGTACAAATGTGAATACATCTTTTAAATACTACGGAATAAATGATGTAATTTAGACTTTGTCATACTCGGATCGCTTACTTGTTGATTCATTTGGATAAAATATATCTGAAATAACAGAATCAAAATAATATCTTGTTTCATAACATGTGATATGGTTTCATTGTCAGTTAAAGTTTACATATCACCGAAGGCGTTCCCCAGCTACTATATTCTGTTTATCAAGCACTCAAAAGAAAAAGGACGCATTATCGCTTCCAAGATGTGTGCTTAATGATTATGTATCCTCCGATGAATCGTAGGATGAAACAATAGTTATAAGGTCGATGGCCGCAGGATAGCGTGTGGCAAAAGACGCACGGTCTCCATGTATGGTCGGTGCCGATATCAAAGAACATTTCCACTTCCTTTGGTTTGAGAGCAATGTTCAGAATAAAAGTAGGATGGGGCTCTTGCGTGTTCAAATAAAATGATAAATGCACAAATAAATACATTAGTAAATATGTGGTAGGAATGCACACCATGACGCAACACACGTCAGGATCTTATGTGGGATTCGAGCCCGAATGTAAAGCGGAATTGAGCGGGAAATAATTAATCATAAACATTATAATTATGTCCAGATTTTTCTGTGAACCAAAATTCTGTGAACACAGACCACAAATGGACGCTGCTGGAGACCATTGGTTGGCATCGCAGCTCTTGTATACGTAGCGAGATTGTTTCAGTGGAATGCGTGAATTAAAGCTGACCGCATAGAAAAACTAGTAGTGTTAGAAATGTCACAGACTTTCTCATAGTAAAGTTTTCTAATTTCCTTGGTATGGACTGGATTTACGGTCTTGCCCCATCCTCTTGCCAGCTGCCATCTATCGCCGCCCAAAATACACATTTTATATTTTCTAATTTTTCGATTTTCTAGAACCGAAATAATACTTCTAAAATATTAAAGAAAAATAAAACCTCGTCAGAAACGACAATTTTCATTGAAAAATTTGTAACGGTTTTATGAAAATGGCGTTTAGGCGTTACTGTAAATGCGAAATATCAAGCGTTTTTTCACGGTAGTTTTGAAAACTTCTTTTAACGTCGTTTGCGGCCTATTAACTCACAAATGCAATAGGGTTTACAAATCGCTGGAAATGTGCATTTTAACGGCGTGAGATATATTTAAAAAATACATTTGTGTAATTTTTGGAAAAAACAAAATTAACTTTATATATTTTTCAACAATGCAATTAGCACTACCTTTTGGGAATGTTTGAAGAAAAGTTTGGAGCCATTTTTAAGAAAATGGCGTTTAAGCGTGTCTGAAAATACTGAAGTTTGAGTCCATTTTAACATATAACTGTTCAGTTTTCGAGAAACTTTATATGGCATTAATTAACGCACGTATAATCATAAATACAGTAATGTGAAACAATTGGCGCACAAGTAAAAAATTACATTTTTGTAATTCGTGAAAAAACAAAAGAATGGAACAAAATGGCGTTTATGTCATTTTTATAGAGTGCATTTAGCACTATACCTATCAACATTTTAAAGAAAAAAATTGTACCAATTTTTGAGAAATCTTGTTTTTGTATTTTTTTTTTAAATTGCAAAATTTAATATTGCACGTAGTATTGCGCAAAAACTAGGAAAATTTTTTTAAAAATGTGCACGACCTTAATGAAAAATAATTATTGATAACAAATTTCATTTGAAGAAAAAATCTCGATCTTCAATTTTGTGGTAGTTGGACGATGCCGAGAAAAATTCACTTTTTCAGTTTTCGAAATTCAGAGTTCACCGTGAAAATCTGACCTATGCCACCTTTATAAATGTATTGTGTGTATATATATGAATTTTACTCTATTCTTATAAGAAATTGAAAGAATAAATTTGGAGCTGTTTTTCAGAAAATTTTGAAGTACCCCCAAATGTTTAGTAAAGTTTTTCAAATCGCAGCTAGATCGACCCGGGAACATCCGTTTTGGAAAAAATCGTACGTATGGTTTATGCGCTAGTGGTGTTCACAGACGGGGAAGATGGGCGGACGTTTTGAAAGAAAACAAAACTTTTCTGCATTAGGGGACCCCAAAACGTATATTTACGTTGATATCTCGAAATCGATTTTCCGCAGCATTACATTGAGTACGTTTGGCGTAGTTTGGCGTAGTTTTGCGTTAAAATACCGGGAGTAAGTACGTGCTAGTTTTAGCAACACTAGTTTACTCTGTGGTATTGGTATCTACAGGTCAGAGCCTCATTTATGTTCTACGAGGCCGCGGGCAGAACTTGGGTATGGGCCCTGTTTCACCGTACTACAATATCTAGCAAATTAATACTGTAAACACGTAGTTTCAATTTAATATATCTCGGAATGAAACATTTTTAATATTAAAATTAAATATTTTCTATGTTATTTATTTGTTAATTATATTAATATATAAAATTATACTATTAACAATTGCTATTATGCAGCAGTGAAATGGACCGCAGAGTCCTCAAGCTGTCATCTCCACTAACTGCCATTTTTTTAGGAATGGTGTCTTTTTGTCATAAAACGCGTGTAAATATTCCCTTTTTTCAGACGTCCGGCTAAGCGGGCAGCGACCAAGCACATTTCATAGACTCATCTTTATTCAGCTGTCTCCGCAAGCGACTTTGAACTGTGGAGTAGTGAGAAACGGGAAAGTGGTGATTAACCTTGATTTTATATCTTCCTATGGCAGGACGTATTGTCAGATTACTTCGAATAATGGTATCCAGAGTGCTTATCTCGTAGGGGAATTACATTTTGTTTCAGGTAACAAAAAATGGTTTAAAAAAATAAATCTTACTGAAAAAGCCTGTTTGTTTCTCTCATTCCCAGCACTTCTGTGCTTTTCTGACACACTTCTCTTCTTTATCTGTTAGTTTGCAGGTTCGATTCCACGAGGACGGAAAATGAATTTCTCAACTGACAGAATGATTGACTAGTTAAGAGTGTGTTAGTATAGGCCAAGACGGCAAATGATCCTAAACACCGTGTTTAAATTGTATTTGACGTTTATAGTAATTGCAAATGCGAAAGAGAACGTACTTTAATTCATTTCAATTAGCACAATTAAATTTGATTTAGGCTTCCAGTAAACTCATAACCTTCATGAAACTGTCACCTCTATTATGAAGCGGTAACATTGCTGGTAACATTGGTGACCACTTAAGACAGATTTCATTGTTTTATTAATTTTTTCGACGAAATCATGTACAATAATTAAAGATGTGTATTATCAAGACTGTCTTAACATTTAATTTAAGTTAAATGAATGTTTCAGAAATACAATATTTTGACCTTAATAAAATATTTCAAATTTAGTAATTGTAAAATTTAAGTTTCAAATTTTATCAAATATTCAAAATATGTTTAATTTTGTCCTATTCAAATCTGTTTATTTGTTAGTGGACTCGTAATGCTAACATCTCTGCTGCAGTCCACTTAGCTCATTCTTAAATCTGGCCATGGAGTACTAGGTTGTTTTTCACGCGGTGGCAGGCGGGTTTCTCGATCAGCACCGTCGAGCTAATTCCGTCGTCGGCCGTCGTGTCGGTGAGTCAGCCGTGGGAACGCAGCGTCGTCTCGGCCCGGCGCGGCGCCTCGCCTCGCCTCGCCTCGCCTTGCATCGCTGCGACGCTGCAAAGACGAGACGCGACGCGACGCGACGCGACGCGACGCGACGCGACACGCTGCACCTCGTTGCGAGCGTCGGGCGGAGGGCGGCGGCAGCAGCTTTCCCGCAGCCACGCGGCGCGTGGGAAAGCGTGGGGGCTCGTGGGCGTGGCATCGGCAGCGATGGCTCAGTGGTAGTGTTGCGGTGGCCTTTGCAGCTTCGTTGACTGGCGGGTCCTAGAGTTCGATTCCCGACGCTAGCTAATTTTTTGATTCTGCCTATATCAATTTACGTCATAGATAGAACTACGTCATTTTCAACCGCTGCCTGGAAAAGAATCATAGCGGCCGGTTGTTCTGACCAGTAGTTCTGAGCTTTCTCCGCCCAGTGTTAGGTGAATGCTGGAGCAATACTTAAACAAACGGGCCACGGGCCTCGCTTGATCTTTCTTTCATCACCATCGTCTTTACCTTTCCTCTTACACACACATACATTTACACGCATCTCAATACCACACCTGTCGGGAGACTAATCGGGAGCTTAAGGCTAGTCCTGGCTGGGGTGGTGTCCCGTAAGCCGGAGTGCAATTCGGCGCCCGATCTCACATTCCAGCGGTGGAGAGACGCCGCTATCTCCCAGAATATAGCATGCACAACAGTTTCGGGAACTTAATGATCTTAATTGTCGAGGCACTTGCAAACACTAAATAATCAAGCAATGAAGCAATTTTGGACATGCCCACGCTTGTAGAGTCTTCTCGCCCTGACATTTCCCATCCTTTATTTCACACCCTTGCCCAGGTTGAGTAATGCATGTACAGACAAATAATATGTCTAGAGCCGCCCCTGTCAAATACGGGATACCTAATAATTTTTCAAGCAAAATTTTATTTGTGTTCGTGGAGAAATACTCTTTTTTTAAACTGTAAAGATTAAAGTTTATTTTCATTACATATTTCAATATTTTAGTATTATTAGAGAGCCCCTAGTTTGGCCCCTTCTGGTATTATTTCGGGCCTTCTACGTACAGCCGAAACGTTTGTTGTATCTTTCTTCGCTCTTGTTAGTGGGCTATTCTCGTTGTACATGCAGTAGTGTGATGAATTCAACGAACTTAACCGGTGAGGTGAATTCCTACTAAATTACGACTTGTAGGAATTTGACAAGTGAATTCGTACAAAAACCAAATTTTCCTTTGCGCTTAACACGTTGCAATTTACAAATCATCGTGTATTAGGCCGAACCCCGCAGTGTCGCAGCACTCTTGAAAGTGCGTTAAAAAACAAATCAGCTTCGTTCTAAATTGAAAATTGCCTAAAGCCGATCTGGGATCGCTAAGAGGGCGTTCTGGGCCTGCAAAGTTGCGTGCTCGAATCCCGCCTCAGACATGTGTGTTCGCTTATTTGTTATGGCATAGGGTTCTTCCAACTGCATGTACCTCATTTTAACTCTCTTCCTTCCATCGTGATTGCCCTCCCCATAACCGTATAAGTTAGTCGAGAAGGGCCTGGGGGGGGGGGTAGCTAGGCACCTTGAAAAAAACAAACAAAGATGACTACGGATAATATATTCGGAGATGGGCACTCCGCCGCCTGCGTAGCCTAGGAGGAAGCCGTCGGGGCCTGGACAAATTCTTCTGAGTTATTAGCGGAAGGGTAGCAACAAGATGTCACGACTCTAGACCTCGAGATGAGAAACTCTAAAATGGGGCCTCACTGATACGGCGGGTTTAGCGATGAAAGGTGACCTAATAAAGAACTAATAATAAAAAAAATATATAAATCTTGGATACTTGGATACTACCACAATTTGGGTATGATTTTGTGAGAATTCATCGCACCTCGATATCGTATAATTAGAATTATTGGATAACTCAAGATGTTTCTCCGTCCATCTTTCACCTATTTTCTTAAATTTCCATTGATCCATTGAGCAAATTCTATCTTTTAGGTTCTGAAGTATTCCTTCCCACAGTCGGTTTTGAACGGTTTGTGACGATAATCAAATAAATATATAAATTCAGGCGAAAGTTGTTTCCTTGCAATTAGTATAAAAACAAATACTTTAATATTAAAGTTTAATTTGAATTTTCGGACGGAACATTCGAATAATTCTCAGTCAGAATGTTGTACATATCTAAGAAAACATATTATGATTTTCAAGGGTCTCGCATTATTTATTCAATTAAGAGTTCCAGAATTCACGTTTGTGGAGAAGGGACGGGATTGAAATCGAAAGGCAAGAAAGGTTTACTCTTGTGCAAACATCACATATGTGATTTGTGGAATATTCGATCCAGAACGTAGAAGCATGAAAAACCAGTTTAATTGTGGAAGATGTGGGAGTAATAATAGCAAAATTCATTTCTTACCAATCCTAAATTAATATCATATAAATTTCAGTAAAAAATGGTTAAACTATCTCTATTTCGTAATAATATCGTATGCATTTTATTACATCATGTAGCTATAAGTTTTGCAATGTTGCTAAACATAATTAATTCATCTTCGTTCATGATAATCATGAAAATTTAATTTTTGTTTTATATATATTAATATTTACTCCTAGTTTTCTTTAGTTTTATACAGTGACTTTGACTTACGTTAATTTCCCCTTTTTGAGAATTAATCCTCCAAGATCATACGTAAATAAATGAATATGCAATTTTATTACCCGTTTGGATTAAATTACTTTACATGTGTATCTACGAAAAGGTTCATATTCCTCATGGAAATCCTTCTGCCTGAGTGAGTTTGAGTGCGAAAAGTCTGGATTCCTGGCACCCTGCTCGGCCGTCGTCTCCCATTCGTTGACCCGCGGTCATCTCGCGCTTCCGACCTCCATCGCCCC
>BOPP01000098.1:1709304-1753778 GCA_017312745.1 Gryllus bimaculatus
GTCGCCTATTGCCCATTGCTCGTCGCCTATTGCCCATTGCTCGTCGCCTATTGCCCATTGCTCGTCGCTTATTGCCCATTGCTCGTCGCTTATTGCCCATTGCTCGTCGCTTATTGCCCATTGCTCATCGACTACTGCTCCTTACGTATCACCAGCTACCTATTGCTCAGAACCTTCTGGCCGTTGCGCATCGCCTACTTCACTTTGCATATCGTCTATTGCCCACTGCACATGGTTATTGCCTATTGTACATTGCCTACTACCTATTGCGCATCTCCTACAGCCCACTGCGCATCGCCTACAGCCCATTGCGCATCGCCTACTGCCCATTGTCCACCTCCGACAGTATTTCGCTCACAACTCACCAAAGCACAACGTGTTGCTCATGATTCAACACCACCACCACTGACCTTTACATTGTGTATCGCACTTGCCCGCGGATCAGAAGTTGCTGTCCACTGCCCAACTTTCAGATCACCACTTACCTGGTACTGTCCGCTATCCTTCTTTCATTCATCTCTCACTACCCATTACCTGCTCGATTATAGTCGCACACCTACCGATCACTTCCCACCAAGCACTACACAGTAGTTATTGCTAACACTAACACTACTTCAACTACCTTCGTACGCTACCAGTTTTCCACTAATCGTCAACGGCGAAATACTTGACATCTCTCATCATCGAATATGAAGATGGTTGTTCGTAGCCCTACTCGAGGATTGTCACGTCTTTGACTTGTTCACGAGTTCACCTATACATTGGGCGTATGTGTAAATCGGATTGTGCACCCGCACATCAAGCTAGGTTGTGCACCCACCCCCATCTGCTACTGACTCTCGACCAACCTTCGTTTCTGACGTCGGTGTGACAATCGTGTTCACTTATCACTGGTTTCACTTTGCTTGCCACAAAGTTGACGTATTGTCCACTGGTCGGCTGACAATCATTCTTAATAATCCTGCATTCCATCTACCTTTCCAAATAGCATTCAAAGAATAGCCCAATCCATCGACACTGTTTTTGGCAAGAGCCAAAGGCAATATTTTATTAAGTCCTTCGTTTTCGTTTGATAATAAGATTTTTATAGCTATTTACCTTGAATATTTACATTTTTTTTTACATTTTCTCAACCTTTTTACATTTTCCCTTATGATTTTACTAAAAATGTCGTTATACTTGGGCTGTTTGCTGCTTCCCCAGGTTGATATTTCCTGCTTCAAGTGGCCCCACACATACTGCCCCCCCCCCGCTTACCTCGTCGTCCCCAGCTCTCTCTCCAGCGGCCTGCTGCCAACACGGCCAAGATGATATCTCGGCAAGACAATCATTTCTATTTCGTGTCCGTCTTTGGTCGCCTCGGTAGCCGGAACGGGGGTTCCGCGCGTCGTGGAATGGCAAACTGGTGGTCTCCCGGCCGCGACCGCCGGCGAAGACGACCGCGAGGACGCCGCGTAGCGCAATGCGCAATGCGTGCCGGATCGCCCCTCGCCCCCCCCCGCCGCTACCCCGCCTCCACACTGGGGCCGGTTTCCGGCGAATCGCGGGCCCCGCGGAATGAGAAGCAGCGCGGTGCGCTCGGCAGGACGAGACAGTTCGCGTGTGGGCTTTTGGTTGGCGAGAGGCGCTCTAACGAACACGTCGAGGACCTAGCCCTGCTGGAGCGGTCGGACAGCTAAACCTCTGTGTACTGCGGGGCTAGTTAGCATCGCTCAACCCCTTCAGTCGCTTCCACCTCTGGGTAGCGGGGTTCGAATCTCGGTCGATCCTCGTGAAAATTGCGGTGGACGAAGCGGACTCGCGGCAGGTTTTTTCGTGGTTCTCCCGGGTCGCTTGTAGCTCATCACATCATTTCTCCAATTTGAAGTCATTTTATGACCCCCCTGTTCAATCTAATGATATCATCCAGTATTTATTCATCAAAATCATTCATCTGAGGTATGGCTGAAAAGCCTAGGGACTGAGAATCTTAACAAAAGAAGTATCAAACGTGCAAAGTGTATATTGTGCAGCGTACACCCATACCCCAATAGTACGGTCCATCCTTTTACACTGCCTGCTAAGCCTATGGTAGAGTCTCAGAAAATTAATTAGCCTGTACCATTTTGTAGCACAACTTTCTCGTATTAGCTTTCTACTTTCTTTGATTTGGGACAGCTATTCGGACTTGCCATCTATCGCCGCCCAAACTATATTTCTTTGATTTTATCAATTATTCGGTTTCATAATATAGTAGAACCGAAATATTACTTTCCGAATTTTAAAAAAGAAGAGTAAAACATCGTCCTAAACGGCAATTTTCATTGAATAATTTGGAGCATTTTTAAGAAAATGTCCTTTAATCGTTACAGTAAACCCGAGATTTAAAGCTCTTTCTCACAGAACATTTTTACGTTTTTTGTGTCACCTGTCGTATCTGGACGAATCAGGGGTCCCATATCACTCCAACTGCACACGTCCCATACCATCGCAGAACCTCCACCAGCTTGAACAATCCCCTGTTGATGTGCAGGGTCCATGGATCCATGCGGTTGTCGCCATCCATAATCGTACTCGTCCATCCACTCAAAAATGTGAAACGAGAGTCATCAGACCAGGCAACATGGTTCCAATCATTAACAGCCCAATATTGGTGTTGACGGACCCAGGCGAGACATAAAGCTTTATGTCGTCAAAAGTAAACGAGTAGGCCTTCAGCTCCATCAACATATCGATAATGGTTCGTATGCTGACACTTGTTCATAGCACAACATTGAAATCTACAGAAATTTGCGGACAGTTGCTTGGGTCTATGAAGGGGAAACCTCTTTACAAAGTACGCAGGAGTAGAGGCGAAGTGAGCACCTAAAGATGATCGTTAATGACAAACTGAGGAAACTACATCGGTACAATCGATTGCAACAAATCTTTCGAGCTATGAGAAGCAGAGAGCCGCACTCGAGTAGGAAAATGTGGGAAAATGTGACTGCACTTGCACTCGACAGCTGCAAGGCGTCCCATTGGCTCGCTGGTACTCGCTCGAGCGTTTCATTCTCAATCCAGTCCGTTCGGGGGTTCTGAGCTCGCGTTGGGCTGATTAACAGGTCACAGCAATATCCCTGACGGATTCACTTCCCCTCTCGACGAACGAATCGAGGCGAGCGAAAACGTGGACTGCCATTTAGAGGATTTTGTGTTAACTGTCGTTCCGCTCGAGTGAAATCGACTCGTGCACAACTCTAATTCGGACATTACAGCAAAACGAAGGTTCCGGGGAAGGTTCTGGTGTTCTGGGGAAGTACTGACGCACGGATGCTAGACTATAATTGACATAGGATCATTTGGCCTGGAGATGAGGCAGCGAAAAAATTATTATTATTATTATTATTATTATTATTATTATTATTATTATTATTATTATTAGTTATTATTTAATATTATTTAGTTTTCCCCACCACGAAATATGTTTACTGGATGTGAGCATGCTTGTCGCTTCTTTATCGCTTCGAGGCTCTACTAAGATTTTCAGAATCAATCCGAATGCGTCGTAGGAGGATAGACGATCACTCGTCTTTAAGGATGGGAATGAGAAGGGGAAAGGGAAGGAAGGATTCCTCGCGATTCTAACAATTCTGTGGTAGTGCTTCAAAGGGTTCAGAAAAATCACAGAAACCACTGATCAGAGTAGTACTACGACTACGAATAAGATTCCGGCATGCATCATAAACTCACTGACGTTGAACACGTAAAGTATTGCCCTGGCATCTCGGGATTAGAATCCACGCTCTCTTAACCGCTCGACCCGTAAGGCGTTCCTCTGCACTCATCGCTACTGATGTATAATATCTACGAGGGTTGGGGCATAAGTCATGGCGGCTATTATGTTGTGAGCACGGGTGGAAAATATGAAATATACACATGAAAGTACTACGTGCATCGATATTTAATGACACACCAGAATTGTTTTTCTCATGTATATTAAGGTATTCGAAATGACAGTACAGGTTTAATGTTCCAAATTATTTCAGCATACAATAGTTCACGACATTCCAAAAGCATTATGTATCCGTTCTAAAGACGCGATTAGACAGATTACCGCACGTGCCACATCGCATGTCGTCACGTGCGTAGCTGATCACAGGTTGCTACGCGTCATTGCAGAAACTTTTCTGCCCATTTCACGACTGTCCGGTGTTGAAGGGAATTATTCCCAAGAGCTTCCACCAATTCCTTGTGATAGTGTCGAGCATTTCTCCCATGGATAACGGCTGTCTTGAAGTATGAGCGGTGCTCGAAACATGTTACATTCATCTCGATAGTCGGACAACTGATTTCACGTCTCTCTCTGTGCTAGTGGACTCTCAGAGAACCATCTGATGATGTGAACGCACCTTACTGCAACATTTATTTCAAGCTACGAATGAAATTGTGCGATCCGATAACATTTCTTTCAGAAAAAATATTTATCCAGATTTCTACCCAAACAATTAGCTATTTGCTCCCGAATTGATTTTAAGGGAAGGCCCCGAGAAATGTTCGAAAAAATGGTTGTTGGCAATTATTTGAAAAGAGCACGGCTATTGCCTGGGGTTCTGGGAAACATGTTGCCACGAATAATTTCAGCAATACATAAATATTTTTCTTAAATGTTATATTTTATTTACGTGCATGGAGTGCGTAAAATGCACACACTGGGTGGAAGTACAAAAATAAGTTATAGAAATGGGGTAATTATCGTGTCCGTCCATCCGCTCTTTACTCGCGATTACACTTTACCAGATCCACCATTCGGACTAAGTCAAGCGTTACTGGACGCGTTTCTATTTGTGGGGAACTAGCCGTTTTCCTGGATCAGTCCAGAACATTGTAAGAGAATACTCGAAAAATTTTTGGTGTTGTTTTAGCAATCTAAAAATAGTACATTGACCCTTTTGATTCCTCTTGTCAAGACAAATCGGTTGGCACAATTTCTTGCCGATTTTAGTATATTGTGGAAGAATTCAAGAAAAAAATGTTATTTTGTGCGGGGAAAGGCCATTACAATGACAAAACGCTGAGAAGTACACCGCACCAGGAAAGTGTCTGCAGTGGCACCTTGCTGGTGAGTGTGCTAGAAACATATTATGTTGGTAACACGAGCTGCAGCTTGTAACCAAAGGCAACGTAAATACCGTACTCACCATCATCAAACAAATGCTGAAAGTGTTGTCCCCTTCCTTTGTTTCGCAGTGATCTGGTTGCTACCAACATAAATGCAACTTTTAATAGGAGGCCCTGGGACGGCTAAGCGCGGAGATACTTTCCTGGTGCACTATATTACTATATTGCTTTTCCAACTACGCATGTATCTGTAGCTCTTTATTCACCAGAACTATTGCAATTCGTCCGTTTCTAGTTTCAAAATAAAGGGACTATAAAACGTTTATGAAACTCCACCATCGTAGCGGCGCCAAATGCACAGCCTTTTGTGAAGTTTACTCATTCCTGCCCTGTTGTCGTCGTCGGTCTGTGGAGCACGCAACGTGGGGGAAAGCAAAGACATTCGCGTGTTCTTTGGTCTGACGCCCCATTTGCTCCTCAGGTCTTTTAATTATAGACCAGGGGATCACAGTCGTCTCGGTTTACATCCTCTGGGGATCGACGAAATGTTGAAGGGGGTCAATGATGGGGGGTCAGTAGCCGAATTATGAACTAACACCTTATCGGTATAATCAAGAATTCATTGTTAACAAAAAATAACGAATTTCACTTTTTTATGCTTCAAAGCTACAAAACGTATAATAATAAATAAAATATTCGCTCCTCTTCTTTCGTATATGTCTTTCATCCTTAGGAATTAAGGAATTAGGATGTTTAGAACGCGTTGGCAGCGGTACAGCATTGCAAAAGTAAATACTCTCCGCAACACGCACCGGACAAATATTGTGGCCAGATGTTGAAAATCTCAATCTTTTTAATTCATTGCATTTCAGTAATGATTAGAAATTTAACTACTCAACAACGGAAACGTTTTAGATAGTTGAAAAACCCAGATATTTACGAGACTGCGGGGAAACGATATTATCATGGCATTTAAGTTCCATTCTTTGTGTCATGATTATGTATGCTGTGTAGTGTAGGGGAAATGTAGGGGGTCGATCAATCAAACATTTTCTTAAAAGGAGCCGATGAAAGAAAAGGTTGGGATTTCCTGTTGTAGACTAACAACATGAAGATATTTGCTCTGCTGCCCCACCGCTCACAGCAAAAGGTGTGTCATCGCTTATGCTTTAGCGTTGTGACCGCCATATTTTAACGCGGGGTAAAGTTCCAAGGCTGCACTGCACGTGCAGATTATTCTCGTTTCTGATTTAAAGTTAATGGATGAAGATTGTAATGCAATAATGACTTACGAGAGTAATCATACGAAAATAACTAATATATTTAAATAGCGCTATTTGTTGATTGAAGCGCGAACATGCTGGATGCAGACACAACTGAAAAAACCGAGAGGTAGTAAGCAGCATGTTAGATTAGTCAATTTCAGTGGGTTGATAATTTTCATTGATAAGATAAAATTTATATACGTCCATACTCCTTACAAACTACAATTATGAAATAGGCCAAACGAATATCGAATACTGTGTAATGAAGCGCGTTCGCGAAGGTGTATTTGAATCATTTTGTCCTGGAGGGTAAGAGCTTATTGCTTGACTGACTTACACGAACCATAATTGCTTTAAAGTATGTAAACGCCCTGGGTTGAAACCCGCCGAGCAGCTTCTCAGCACGTTCTCGCTCAGTAAGTGAGTACCGACCTTCATATCCCGATCATTCCAAATGGAATTCAGAATAGTGCTTATGACCGATAGGGTTGTCTAATTTCACACTGTGGTGGCACCTTCCACGCCATTACAACAAATGGCGTGGAACACACGTTAATTTATTGTGCAGATAAATGGTGTACCAATCTCATTGTTTCTTGGGAAAACGGTATTTCTGTATAGGCGTAGAAATTATCTTCTGGGCCAGGGGAGAATTGGTCTTCAGATGTCTTCTTGAACAAATTTAGTAGTGTTTCCAAA
The DNA here is from genome assembly GCA_017312745.1 of Gryllus bimaculatus. Classification (NCBI taxonomy): domain Eukaryota; kingdom Metazoa; phylum Arthropoda; class Insecta; order Orthoptera; family Gryllidae; genus Gryllus; species Gryllus bimaculatus. The sequence continues at coordinate 1,716,348 of BOPP01000098.1, forward strand.
ACGAATTTAAAAAAATTGTATCATTTGCGAATAGACGGTTTGCCACGTATTTCTGATATATTGTTACGGTCATGATTATACACAGAGGCGTGATGTTGATATTGGATTTTGAGTTCATTACGATACACGAAGTAATTATGATGAAAATAGTGGTAAAACTGCGAATTACTCCAAAGATAGTAACTATTCATCAATTACGGCTATTTCTTTAAAGGACTGAAATTTACAATGATGAACATTTTTGAATTCTCCGATGAAATAATAATTGTGTTCATGAAATATTTATTACTTACAACACATTTATAAAATTATTTTAATAAATATTTTAGGTGGGTGTGACACAAGTAATTATAATTGAATTTAGCGTACAATTTACCATAATTACGTACTATTTTTGGTCGATTTACCTGTGTTTTGCTTTCTGTGCCGTTAATTACTTTATTTGATCAAGAGGCCTAATTTGTTTTGATTACCTTGTATTAAATGCCTAATTTTTTGTTCAGTTATATATAGCATAATAGCATCGTTAAACATCTAAAGTTTTGACGGTTCGCAAATGAATCAAACACATTTTCAGTGAAATATTAACATACAAAGGTTATAAAAGAAAATGAGAAAGTTATGTGACAGAATCTGAAAAAGAAAATGGAATCGTGAGTCTAGATTGACAAAGTGAATTTATATCACATGTATTTGATTATAGTTATAGTTAGAAAATATTTAGTATTTTTTTCTATCGTGAAATGTTTTATAAAGTTACTCATTTAAATCGAGGACTCAAAAAATAATTTCTCATTTCAGCAACGTCCGTCTTTTTATCTTTCTAGTTCAATGAATTTCTAGGTAATTTGCTAGTGTTGTGCTCTGTCCTGCTGCTGTCCGTCTGCTGATCTCATTCACAATTCGTACTCGCACTCCCCCTCTCATCTCTCACTTGATCTCTCATTCTCTTCCTGCCTCGTTGCTTCTCCGCCTCCGTTTTTCCCTCGCCTTCTCTGTATGTATCGGCAGTCCTCCCCGTGCATCACGGCCGTTGATTGGAGGAAGTCTTCATGATTACACGTGTCACCGCTCGTTGCAGTCTCTTCATGTGTCGGTGCTTGCTGCTTTGCAGTGCGGGAGGGTGTCCATCAGGGGTGACGTGACGCATGATTTGGCAGTACGCCATCTGAAATTAACATAAACACCACGACACCTCGCTTCCGTTGAATGCACGTGGCATTATTTATGTCGGTTTCTTCCGTCGATTTGTTCGATTACGCTTCGCCCCTCGGCCTTTGCGGTTTTGGGATGCACATCCCGTTTCTTGAGTTGATGAAGCAATACGCTTTTTTTTGTTTGCGATGTGTGCTCTCCTTGGCAAAATTCCATTGACATGCAACGTCGTAGTACATCACGTCACATCCCCAGTCCAATCCGGTACTCCTTGCTTGATGAGTATTGACCTTTGTGGCCTTAGGGCATCGTTAGTCAAGAGTTGGGTCATATGCCCTAACAACTTCCTTCGAAGCACATTTGATTTGATTTGTTTTCTCAAAGAACAATAAAACTGTATATGACTTGTATGGGAGAAGTACAACGTGAGAAGTACATCGTGAAAAATTTTCTTATATTGAGCATTACTACGTTGAATTCAAGCATGTTCTGTGTATAGTCTTTTGCCAAAAAGACGAACCTGAGGTCTAAGTTAAATTGTGAATGTTGGAAGATAGTGAAATTGCATAAATATCATTCAAATCGGAAACTGAAGTCTGTGTATACTTCAGCTTAAGCAGTTACAGTAATGAATATTTGTGCGAGTTCTAAATCAAGGGTAGTAAGAAACCATCGTCGCAAGGGTCGCTAAAGCCGTATCTCCTCTACTGCTTATTATTTGTCGTCGAGTTAATCCCAACAAGTTACAATGGATATGTATTTCAACACTTTTATTCACTATTTCTTAACGTGTGGTTGTTATTCATCACGCATGGAACACATGTGAAGTTCTCGTCTTTCCCTTCTCTCTATGCATCGGTTGTTCTCTCTGTGAATCATGGCCTATCGTTTTACATATTCGGTCTATCAGCCAATGAATCACAGTCTGTCGTTTATTCGAGCGTTTCCCATCAAACATCGGAGAAGAGCGTTCAGTTTCCGAGACATGAGCACAAGGTATATTTTCGGCGTTCAAGGCGTAAGTAAAACGTAAAGGTCAAAGGAAAAGACAATAATTGTTCACCCAGATTTACGGGAAGTAACGTTTTATGAATATACCAGGTATAGCGAAAAAAGTGGACGCATGCCTGGAGGTAGGTGTTACGCAATGATGTTCCAGGGACGCAGTCGAATAGAAAATAGCATTTCCACATTTCCGTTGGCAATAGGACCGAAAACTAGAAATCATAAAAGCAATTCAAAATTGAAATTATGCAAATAATAATGTCAACACTTCATCTTCATCCATTTTCTTTGTCAACAAAAATGTTATGCAAGCAATGTACTGCAAATATGTTAACATGTATTGCCGCATTTCAAATTTCTTGCAGGAAGCATTTGATATTTTTTCAAGACTTGCTTACCAACTAACCCAACATGGTATCTTGTTAAAAAGATGTGGTGATCGTTTGCATAACTTGCAAGTATCGAATTAGAGGCAGTACTGGCGTCTGGTGGTCTGAAATATTGCGAAAGTCAGTGCAAGTACTTTTTCTACGATTATACGGGCTAGGCAAGAAATATTTGTTTTTATATGGAAGTTTACGATTAATGATGTTTAATTACTCGGTTTTGAACGTCGTGACTACTGTATTAGGGTAGAGAAAATAAAAAAGTGGAACATCAGTTGCAAAAGTTGTAAATAGGGTAATAAATGTTTTTATTCTGATAACGTGTAAATCACATGCATAATCCTGCCCATATACATTCTCTGGACGCATGCGTTGAACTTCATCATATATCGTGATTTTCAAACTCCTATGTTTTATTTGTGAGAACAGCATTATGATTGTAATAAATAATTGCAATGTCTATGAGTTAACCATTGTACATACCATATTGGTGGTTTCAGAGTTTAATTCTACTCTTTTGAAATGAGACTTTTCAATTGCAAATACGGATCCGATTTTTTAAAATCAGTTTTATTATTTTTTTTTAATTTTAGATTTCCTAAAGCAATTTCATTTACGTCTTGTTCTGCCAAAAATATTTGAATTTCAGAATTCGGGAGCTCATAGTCTGATACAGTTCGTTTAAGGAGAAACGAAATTCGTATTTCCGTAAGTCTGTGATGTAATAAAAGTAGAATTATCTAGCCACTGTGGATTTGAATATTCGTGTAACCTGTATTTATCATTTCTATCGAACCTGATGAACTCCATTTTGAGATACATTTTGGAGCTCAAATTTTACTTAACATGCAGTAATTGCAAACATTGAGACACTCAATATATGCCAATGCTTTTAAAAAAATTGAATGAATATACTTCAATGATTATTGGCAGTTACAGGCGTTTATAGGTTTTCTTGTAATGTTGCCCATGTTATTAAATTTGTATTCAAAGGAAGAATTCACAAAATGCTGAACACATCGAAATTATTTGCAAATGAATTATTTGCACAGGTGGAAAAATACTGCACTTCCATTTTCCATTTTTATTACTTTTGTATTTTCATACAGCGTTTGCTATATCAAGAGGTGTTTTTGACGTTTATAAGACAAAATAGCATGAGGCATATAAACGATCTTGTGTAAACAATTGAATCCGTTTATTACAATTTGATACTACTATTCTTTTTGGGGTTTGATATTAGTCAATCAATAAAATCAATGCAAAAAGACCGTTGAAATAATATTTGCCAGCTAGTCTTGCGTATTTATAGAAGTTTACTGACACGTATATCCAGGAATATTTTCTTAACCTTTTGATAACGTGAGTTATTTACACTGGCTACTCAAAGACTAGCTCTGTCGAATAGACCGGTGTTGGTCGAATGTTTTGTAGCTACGCAACCGCTATTCACGAGATTGCTTCAGAACACTCTGAATGTTGTGTTACTTCAGAGTACGTCAAAAACCCTCCCTGTAGCGAACGCGATGTACGCACTTCCATCACGCTTAGAACAGCTGTCATCGTCGGGTGTCCTACCTTCGGTTTCCGGATTCAATCTTCGTAATCTCTCTACATGCCGGCGCGACAACTTTCCACGTTCTACGAACACCGTCACTGCCAGCCCCTCGGGGCTTCCAGCCGAGCCTACCGGTTTGCCAGAAGCCTTACTACCGCTCTCCGTTGCAACGTTTGTGCCTGTACCAGAACGCCAGCAGCCAGGCTACAGACGTTTCCCGCCGTGAGGTCCATGGGCCGCAGTCGGCGATTCACTAGCTGCTAGGCCGCCCGCTCTGCTGCCAGAACCCGATCTCGGTCGGGTGGCTGCAGCGAGGGGTCCTACCGCCGGCAAAGGGGGGCTGGCCCGAGGGGTGCCACAGAGGGGGACGAGAGGGGGAGGCTGAGGGTCCGCAGGGCGGGGCAGATTGATGGGTGGGACGCGGCCCCTCCCGCCGCCGCCGCAGCCGCTGCGCCTCCCTTACTTGAGATTCCCGCATCGCGCTGAATAATTCTTCTCGCTCCCGCATACGTCGGCGGACCGCGATGGCGGCGGGACGGCGGTGGAGACGGCGGCGGTGGAGACGGCGGCGGAGGCGTCGTCGTGAACGGGAGATCGAGAAGGGATCTCATTGTGGTTATGAGGTCGCGAGAGCTACGGTCGTAGCACTACTGAAGATGATAATAGAAATTGGGATAGTGAAGAATCGCGGTGGACGCAGCTTCAACGTCAGCTACAAGTACTCAGGGTCAGCAACGTCTAGCATAGTCACAGTAAGGACCATGGCTTCGTTGTCAGAGGAGACGAGAGGGGTGAGCGGTTAGTCAGAACCGTGGAAATGGCGGGGAGTGCGGGGATGGGTTCGCAGAAGAGGCTGTCGAGACGGGTTGGCGGAGACGGCGTGGGATGGAAAGACGGAGCGCAGCGTTGGCATGTGGGACCGTTGTGTAGCAGCTGTGACTGTTTGGCGACGGCGATGTTGACGTTTATGGTGAAGATGGCACCCATAGCTGGTGTGATGATATTTTTGATTATCTCACGTGTCAGGGCGCGTCTACTTACCTAGTCATTAGTCCGGAAAGTGTATTGCGTCTTTTTATCGCGGGGGTGGCGATAGTCTTTCCCTGCAGGATGGTGATTTCCAGCGCCGACCTACTCGTTGGCTTGTGGAGTTTACCCTATCCAGATATCTCCCGCCAGTGGGACACCGCCCATTCCGGGTCCAGCTCTATGATGTCGGCTGGCCTCCGGACATGCGTAGTAATGTAGTGCATGTGTGTGGGTGTGAGTATGAGCTGAGGATTGGGCAAGAAAGATTAGAACAGATCGCGCGCAGTATGTGGCCCGTTTGTTAGAATACTACTCCGACATTCGCCTGGTATCGATCCGAGAAACTGCGGAAAACTACCGATCAGAGCAGCCGGTCCCTAGAATTATTTTCCAGACAGCGGCTCTATTCGACCTAGGTATGTAGCTAGTGTGGGAATTCCTACCACCGCCGGGACTCCCGGCCAGAGACACTGCATGGATATTAGTTGATGTTCTAAGATATCTCAGCCTGTGGTTGTTACGAGATTGGCGGGGAACGCAGATGAGACTGAGAATGTGGTGACCGGGGGACGGCTGGGGGCGGCGGGAATGTCGGGATGATGGGAAATCCAGATGCGGAGGGGACAGTTGATGATGCGTAAATGTCGGGGTCAGTCAGAACCTGGGCTGTGACGGCCACACTATGGCAGTGTTATTAAAACTGTGAGGCGTGCCTCCGCAGGGAGGCACAAAAGTTTCTGAGGGAAGGCGCGAGAACTTCGTAATAATTTTAAATAAATAATGTTCTCATGCTTAATAATGTTCTAATTCTTTCTACATGAATAAGTTTCTATCGAAGTATGTATGTGCCTCTTTATTATTTTAACGAATGGAAGAACATTTGTATAATATGAGATCCCATTGCTTCCATGAAACCAATGCTGTGAACTATTATTTTAAATGAGCTCTGGTAGTTGACGCAATACAATACGGCTCGCTTTGTTGTGGCGTGTTTCATTCCTGCAACACTGTCCGAAGTTTGGTGCTCTGTAAATCAGTATCCAGAGTTAAGTAAGAAGGCCTTGCGTGTTCAGTTTCCTCTTTCCACTTCTTACGTATGTGAAGTATGTGAAAGAAGATTTTCATCCAGGGGATAAATATTCAGAATGAGATGCGTACTGACATTTCTAAATTAATACCGAGATTCGATGAACTGTGTGACGCCAAACAAGCCCATCCCTCTTACTGACTTTTCTGAACTACATGTTCGTTTTTTATAGTTTTCCTTACTTTGTTAAACATTAATTAAATTCATTAATTACAAGAGTGAACAGTGCAAATTACTTGCATTAATTTGTGCACTGTAAGTATATAATAACAAAGTGTGACAGGATTGCCTTACTCCCGGGAAAAAAGTTATTATTTTTTATTAACAATTTAATTTTAATGAGGCTAGGCGTGTGCAGCATTTGTACCTGAAGGGATTCACGGCAGCAAAAAGTTTGAAAACCACTGCCCTATGGCATCGCTTAACTTGACACGTCGTACATTTGAATGGCCAGCGATGTGCGGCGCGGCGTGGCGCGGCGTGGCGGCAACCTACGGGTTGGCTGACGCGCGGCTTGTCGCCGCGGATAGGTGCGCCAGCCGGCGTACTGAGCAGGCGCAGGTCGGCGGCGGCGGCGGCGGCGGCGGCGGCGCGGGCTATTCTTGATTTAATGCCGTGTCAAATGTCGCGAGGTCTCTGTGATCGTATCTTCAGTATTGCCTAGACGAGGCGAACATCTCTGCCAGGTTTTAAATTGAACGTACAACAAATATTCTTCCCGTATAATGTTTCCAACCGATCGACGCTAGGTTTCAAAACGATGTGTCAATTGCGACAAAATGTTTCACGGAGTGTCTGATTCGGGATTGCAACGGCAGTGGCGCTGACGTTTACAGTCTGCTTCGTTTCGTTGGGAAGACACTGAGGTTCGAATGTTTTCATGTACTTCACAGACACTGGCTATGAAAGCTTATTTATAGCTATTGATAACTGACTCATATTAAATCCACTTTGTAGACAGATTGTAGTTCATGTGCTGATAGTTCCGAATTTACTGACCACAATTAAGACACGCATAACGTTATTTTTAAGGGAGAATTTTAAAGCTCAACACATTTGATTTGGAGGATGCAGAAGATTCCAGAGGGCGGGAAACACATTTTTATTTGAGGACACCCGGAAATTTTGATGATGGGGAGAGAGAAATGTTTTTAATTGCTTTACACATTAATAAACTTAATGTATGAATTTTGACATAGCTTCTCCAAAAATTGATCTATAGTCGTTTGTAAACCTACGAATTTCAAATTCAACGACAACCAACAGCGATGTTTTGGTTTTCGTGAAATTTTCTGTATTATAGCTTGTTACTTATCTAAAGTTTTATTCAGAAATATATTTTTGAAATGGTTGAGTTCGGAATGATATTTCAACAAATCAGCCAAACATTTTTAGGCAACAAAAAATGTTTTCAGAATGACTTTTTCTTTGCTCATTTTTACTTTCTCACCCTTTTTTCTTAAAATTAATAACAGAATTTGTATTATAGTTAAATTATTATTCGAATGTTAATATGGTTCTTGAGTGTCGTTCATAAATAAAAGAAATACATTTATATAGCTGACATTTTGGCTCTATTATTTGGTATTCGTTTAGGCTAAAGATCATATTTATATACTATAAGTAGATGCAACGAATACATTTAAAGAGCATATAAAAATAAAACTAATATATACAATGTTTCAAGAGAATTACGGATATTACATATTCTAAATTCACTTTTGATAATCAACGACGCAAATGAAGTTAATTAAGAAAACATTTAAGGAAGTGTCATTTTTTCCGTAGCTTCCATCATTTAAAGAAAACTTATGAAGCAAAACATTTGATATCACAATGTGGAAACAAAACGTTATATGGTGGCATATTTGTGCCAGAAGGAATGTCACAATATTTCTCTTTATTATCGATTCTACGCGTATGCTTGCAAACCGCCAAGTATTGTATAGTTGTTTGAAAACACGGCTGCTACACCGAACGCCACAACGTGCGCAATACGTGATGAGTATGCGTCAACGCCGAGTTCCTCTGCTTCGCGTTGGCAGTACACAAATCGTGTGTGACGAATTACATTCCGCACCGCGCGGTAGGTTGTCGACGTCAAACGCTGTGGCGGGGGAGTTTGAGAACGCGCGCGCGACAGTTTATGGAAGTTCTCATCGGGGCGAGACGTGGCAAGCTTCCAGAATGATGAAAAGGCCGCCGTGCCGGGGAAATTGTATCGACGGGGAATGCGTAAGTAAGGATGAATTCTGCGTCGATGAAGTTGATGGAAAATGATAGCTACGCTCCGTTCCACGGCGACAGTGGGCCTCGCTCCAGAGACATGGTGCGATAGCGCAGGGCAACAACTGTTGCCACTTCGATGTCTTTGAGTGGGATAGTCAAAGCATCGACTCATGACAATGACTGGTAATCGACGCTAGGTAGCTAGGTCGAATTCAGCCGCTGTCTGGAGAAGAATTCTAGCGAACAACTCCTCTTTGATCTTCAGTTTTTCGTGGTTTCTCCGACCAATACCAGGGGAATGCCAGAGCAGTCCCTTCAGAAACGGGCCGCGGACTAGAGTGTCCCGGCTGGGGTGGTGCCCCGCTGATGGCGATACTTGGAGGGGGGAAATCTGCACTCTGACATGTAGGTCGGCACTAATCTCAATTTCTATCGTGGAGGACCATCATAACCCCATGACAGCCCCCCTCAACATCAGCTACACAAACGGGGCAAATAACGCGTCCAGAAACACGAAATAATCAGCCTATAGATCGCACAGCTGATGGGGCTGGAGCAAGAAGCATGACAGCAGAGTGTATCGATTGAATATTTTTTAAAACAAATACCACTAATTGTGTACACTACAGATGATGTTTCAGGCCAGAATATATAGATGGCGCACGAAATATTTCACCATTTGTTTCTTACATAATTTATGAGTCGCATTAGATATCCCGTTGAGAACCTCAACAGTAGTAGCAGTAGAGCTTGGGGAAACAAACGAATTACGAAATATCGCGTAATTCACGATACAGCAGCTAAGACACTAGTTTATATAACAATGGCCGACAAAGGAAGACTGACGACGCAGCAGTGATCGGCTGTGTTTCTATTCCATGAAACGAAAAGTCTTGTAGTGACTCGACTGCAGTTTAACACAAGACGAGCTCTTTGCAAGAGAACCATCCATTGACGGTATAATCAATTTGAATTTCTTGCATGAGCGTTTCGACATTAGGATCATTTCACTCAGGTTTCCAGGAGTTCCAGGTTCCAAGTTTTGCGTTAGAAGAATTATACAAAGTGTGTTTTCCATTCTAGTATATGTTCCTTTGAGTAAGCATTAAATATAAATGTTTGTTTTAACAACAAATTGGAGACTCATTTCGTGCTGCTGCGTCGACAGTTTTTTTAGTCGGCCATTTTCATATAAACTAGTCTCTTAGCGGCGGTATCGTGAGTTACGCGTTATTTCGTAACTCATTTGTTTTTCCAACATCTACTGATTCTGCGGTCGAGATGCTCAATGGGATATCTAGTGTGACTCATAAATTATGTACGAAACATGGTGAGTCAGTTCGTGCGCCACCCGTTACATTACTGCTCAGAAGCGTACATTAGAGACTTATATGATGTCGCGCTCAAGATCGCTGGGACACTATACCACTATCGTGATTGAAATGGAATTCCTGCATTTAGGAACAACTACCCGTTAACATTAGCAAAGAGCACGGCGCTCTGACAAAATATATCTTAATAATTATTACTCCAACAATTATTTTATACAGCATTTGCTGTTCGGTGATGTGATCGTTCTAACATTCGCTAAATGGGCAACAACACTGTACCGAAGAACCCAGTTATGCAACTTCTTTTAATTTTTTTTCAAATTGTTCGATTCATTTGAATTCTTAATGTTTTCGTAAACACGATGAATCAAAACACAACGGAAACATTTTAAGGACGTATTCTTTTTCGCAGCAACCTCTATTTTAAGTCGAGAAGTTATTATCATTGTTACTGAAGTTATGTATATTAAATATGCAGTAAATTAGTATAATTTGTAGTTACTTTCTTCTTTATCGTAAAATAAGTGATGTGGAGAAAATGCAGTAATTGAAATGAACCGTCACGCTGAAGAAATTGGGAGACTAGTCGGTAGCTTAAAGTTAATCCCGAATGAAGCTGTGCCTAACAAGGGAGACTCTATCTGTCGAAGGATAATCGCAAGCTGACACGTAGGGCGCCACCGGATCTCACGGCCCTCCCCCCCTCCCAGAGGTGGAGAAATGCCTCATTTTCTCGGGAGCTCACTGGTCCTTTACGTACTGCACGTAAGGGGTCAGCGAGCTCAGAACTGACGCGCACGTAACCAATACCTGCTCACTAGCATAGCGTGAGGGGAGCCAAAGTAGACCCTGTCTTTACTCATTGAAGAATGAATGAAGGAAACGATTGATAAAATTTGGGATCCATATTTTTCTATATAACATGTTCCTCGATTGTTATTCTGTATTCAAAGTGAAAGGTAGAAGTCTTCGCTCTACGCCAGCTGCCTGTCAGAGAGCAAAGGGAGAACCCCAAACGAGGAGCCGCTGTATACAGATTCCGATCTGTCTTCCCAGGCTTAATTTTCCGGAAGGAAATTGTGCGCTCATCGCAACAGAGATCTAAGTGAGAAGCCTCTTTATGGTTTGGAAGCACACCACTTCAACTACTGGGTAGACAACCAAGCATTTTCGAGTCTACAACGTTACCTGAAGTATCGATTAAAGTACTTATTAATTTTAAAATTCCAAATTTAAGATCTGTATAAGTTGCGGAATTCAATATCTCTGACATCATGTAACTTCCTTCTGCAAAACTGCCTTACATTATTAGAATTTGGGTTTACATAGGTTGGGAGTGTGTGCTGATATGAATCTGAAGTGAAATAATCAGAATTCAAGAGGCGAATCTAATATAATGGTCATTGTGTATTTATTTTTGATTATAAGTTACCTTTATCACTGTAATTTTGCAATTTTAGTTAAAGCAGGGACATATGTATGCTCCGAAATGTCAACCAATGTAATAATGCGTGTCAAAAGCTGGGGTAGAAGAATTAAAAAATGTTTAAAAAAGTACGAAACTTTATTATCCGTGATTAGAGGCAGGAATTTCGGGAACTATAAATCTTTCAAATAGTAATGCTAAAGCCTTTAAAACTGCGAAACTAACCAAAGGGCAAAATAAAATCCATTCGTTTTAATAATAAATTCACAATTATAGTTGAAAAGAACTGCATAGAATATGAAATTCTCAGCTGTTTTATTAAAAATAACACAAAAAATTAGATTAAAAGACAATATATTTTATGATTGTCTTGAAGAGCAACAATTTTTGTTTACCTAAAACAATTACGTAGTGTTTTAATTGTCTGTGCTTGAGCTCGTTGAGAATATATCTCAACGTCGACGGAGATTACTGGGACAGATCTTAAACACAGTAGGTCAGAGGTATCCATTTCTGCAGCAAGTGAATTCTCACCCTCTAGAATTTTCAAAACACATTTGTTTTCTAAATCAGAATTTGCAGAAAATTCGCTTGCAGTTTTACTTTCTGCATACTACTTACCTAGTATAGAGAATGTACTGTAATACTGAGGCAAAATCCGGCAATTTTTCGACAGAATCCAGACATTTTCATTTCGAATAATTTGCTCCAAATTTTTGCTGCGATAGAGCAAATGGTGTTGGACACATTTTCTATGAACTCATTGAATTTGATTGACAACTATACCTTCAAAATATAGATTTTTTCTAAATAACATCTGTTCTTCAAAAATAGGTATTTAAATAAAGTCATGTCCAGTTGTTTAATTTTGCGTGGAGTGTAGGGCATTTTTAATGAATTATTTTCTAAAAATGGCTCTGATTTAACATTACGTACAATATTGCTGATATTTTGTTAATAAAATCCGTTCTAAAAATACAAAATTCAAGGTCATCTATATTCTTTTGAAAAGGAAAAGAAGTGGTTCAAAGGTTTTCGCAGGCAATCTATTCCATTCTTTTATCTTTCGATTTCTAAAAGAAAATTTCCCGAAGTTCGTTCTCGGAGGTCTTAAATTTATTGTGTCCCTGTGATCCCCTCTACTGATGTATGTAGGAATATTTAGCCGCCGATTAATTTCTTTCCAAGTTGGATTACCCCTATAATCTTTATAAAAAGCGCACTCTTGCTACTAATCGCCTGATTTCGAGTGAATCCCCCCTGCCATTTTCTTGTTCCTGAATTTAATTTAGCTGCCCTACGCTGAATACTTTCCAAATTTTTACACTTTACAATTTTGTGCGGATCAGAACAAATAGTTCCATATTACATTATCTGACGAACAAGCTATAAATAAGCAATTTCCTTTGCATTTACTATACTTTTTTTTAAGAAGCACATTACAAAGTGAAGAAATCTGCAGGCTTTCCCTACAACAAAATCTACGTGACTCTTCCTGCTTACTTTACTATTGAAATGGATTCGTAGGTACTTGCACGAGGAAATTCTTGGAATAATGTTATTTAAACGGTAATTTGTTTCTGTGCAATTATGACTCCTGCTAAAAGTGATGGATTTGCTTTTAGAGCCATTTATGATCATTCCATTATTTTCCGCCCAGTAATATAACGAAAGATCCCATTGCAACATTTCTCGTCTTCTTTCGAATTCATAGTAGGATATATTATGCAATCGTCTGCAAATACTCGAACATTGAGATTAAGTGCGCTGGCAGTTCATTGACGAACCCTAGTAATAAAATACGTCCAATGACACTCCCCTCCGCTATTCCTGACGTTACTCTTATCCCGGAAGGAAACTTTGGCCACTTGGGACTTTTTCTGTCTCGCTGAAACTTGCTAATTCACGCCACCACCCTGGGATCAATGCGTGAATTCATTAATTTCTGTACTAGCCGATCGTGTGGGACGACATCGAACGCTTTGGTAAAGTCTATAACTACTGCGTCTACACTACCGTCCAGGTCTTTTTCATCTGCTAGATTCCGAAATATTGTGACTACCTGACTTTCGCATGAGTAGCCACTCCTGAACCCGTGTTGGTCATCATGAAGTCATTTTTGATATCTCATTCTTGCTTAATGTAACTCGCAACTAGATGATCTATACGTTTGTAGATCACTGATCTAAGATTCACCGGCTTATAATTAAATAATATTGTTTTGTCACCACTTCTTGGTTCTACAAAAGCTGATTTCCAATCTTCAGGTACTTTTGAATTGTTCATGGACACGTGAAATATTCTACTTAGGTACCGTAATATTGCCTCTCCTAGTTTAATTATATCCGTAGAAATCTCGCCTGGACCCCTTGACTTACAATCATTCATAGATTTTACTTTTTTCGATTCTATTTATTAGAAGGTTCACTTCAAAATTAAACTGATTTGCAACCGAAGAGCTGGTGCTGTATTTAAATACAGCAGTATAGGGTATGAATTAGTATGAATTAGTTTAAAAATGTTAATACATTATTGTAGTGAATTTATTGGGTCCATATCGCCTTGAATGAATTTGAGTATAAGTATGTAATAGTTGAGCTGCTGATTTTTTTTACTTTCTCGCATTTACTTCCTAAGAAAAGAAAGTTATGTTATCGTGAGCCGGAAAACGGCGAATTTTTGACAGAAAACCTCTTAATGCCTCCGGTTACAAACACTTGGAGAATTCCTATTCATCTATATAGTAAATAACTTTCTCTAACATGTGCTGCAGCCTGAATCAATGTTTTGTGGGTCCTTGTTGCCGAAAAATCGATTGAAGGCAAAACGTCTGTCGGCCCATCCGTGTGTCAACGCTAGCGCCTAAACTGTTCAGCCTATTTTCTCCAAAATGTATATTCCCTGATCGACCTGAACGAACTCGAGGCTTTGGGAATTTCAACCAGATATTTCGATTTTTGCCCCTAATCTTTAATCTTAATCCTAAGCATTAAACTTCGAAAAAAAAAATTAAAATTTTCTCAAAAATGTCTTGACATCTTTTGATTAAACTTTGTGCTCGGATAGCGTAAAGGACGCTATCCGAGAACATTGGTCACATTACCACGGAGTGCCGCTACCTGTCACCTTTAAGAAACGCCCGACATAACAACATCGGGGTCATTTACAAAGAAGCATCCATTGCAGCGGGGTGTCAGGTGCTCCGTGAGAATCAGGCAGTGGTGGACAGCAATCGCCCTGATCTCGTACTCGCGCGGGGCAGAATAGCACTCGTGGTGGACTTCGCGGTGGCTGACGCATGAGAGGACAAACTTGAAAAGAAGTTAGAAGAAAAGCGCCAAAAATACGAAACCACCCGCGCCCACCTCATTACCGTCGGTTACCACAGCGCCGAAGTGCTCCCGCTTGTGGTAGGGGCACTGGGAGAATGGTGTGCTGTTAGTGACGCCGCATTAAAGAAAGTTGCAGACGGCCACAAGATAAAAGCCTTAAGAGACAGAATAATCACTGAGGCCATTGATGGCAGTCCGGCATGCTACTACACGCACACCGGCAATATACATCTGGCCGCGCGTGAGTACAAACAGCGCGGGGCAGAGGCCGCAGAGGCCCCCTCGTCCACCCCGTGCCACAGGTACCTAGCTGCGGAACAACAGAAAAGGCCTGCAACAACTCCAGACGACAAGCCTGCCTAGAAAGTGTGTGCCTCCAGTGTCAGTGAAGTGAAAGCACGACGTTTGAATAGATGTATGTATTATAAATAACACCCAATAGCATACATTATAAATAATAACCAAGAATGTACATATTGTAAATAGTAACAGTAGTATAGATAAGTCATATAGAAGTAATATAGTAGGATTCCTCTTCTTAGGAGTTTCCACTCAGCCAGACTGCAACTGAAATGTGCATGTATATATGTATATATATATATGTATATATATATATGTATATATATATATGTATATATATATGTATATATATTAGATTAAGAAATTAATATTTGTGTTAGAGAATGGTGCAGGACTAATGTACTTTGAAATATATAATTTTCCGAAAATTGCAAAAGTGCAATTTTTGGTGCTTCTTGCTACAACTAACAATATTGAATATAGAGATTTTGTACTGAATGAAATATGTTCTTTAATGACACATCTTTAAATAAGTTCATTTTCAATTTTTCCGAAAATATCAGTAGTTTTCATGTAACTGTGTGCGAAATAAGGAAATTTTAATTCATTTAAACATTATTTTTCTTAAAATCCGTTCCAAACTTTTTTCTTTACTTTCCACGGATAGAATAAGAAACGTCTAAAAGAATGGCGCGGGACTCAGTTTCGTTGAACTCCTGATTTTCGGAAGTTATAAATTGTAAATCATCACGAGAAAGTATGTGCCGTTGTAACACTAGTTAAACATTAAATGGTGATGAAAACATGACTACATTAAATAGTTTCTGGAGGAGAATCTCAAGACTCAATCAAGTATATTTGTAGACGACCTATGGCATCATATGTTTTGACAAAAGAAATCGAGAGTTTTTTTACTTCTTCCTAAATTTTTTTTATTACTTTTTCGGAACTCTGTGGTTATTTTTGCGCAAATTTCATTCACTCTCTACGTGTTCTTTGGGGTATTTTCCCCCAAAATGTGTTAATGATAAATGTTCTAATTTTTCTTCACGATTATTGTTTTGAAAAGATATGTGAGAACGGAAATTGTTAGGTTTTGACAGTGCACTGAAAAACATATTTATCGTCCGACATGTGTGACAGAGAAATATTTCATCTCACGTTATATCCTTCGCCGTATATGTGCTATTAGCAGCATTTTAGCGGGAACGAAGGAAATATGTTATTTGCTGAGATTATGTTTAAAAATATAGCAAACAAAAAAGGCATTTTATCTAAGTTTCGGAATTCATTAATAATATTAGTGCTCAACTTTATGATACATATTTTTACAAAAAAATCTAATTTCTACATATTTGAACTGAAAACAATTTCTTTTGAATTTTTTTTACAGGTTTGAATACCTAAAATACGTTACTGGATATCGCATTTAAGGTATCATACTTTATATATATATATATATATATATATATATATATATATATATATATACATACACATACACAAAATATGCGTTATGTACGTCAATGTATGTGTGCGTGTGTATCTCTTTCCATAATTACTTTCTTGTAGTGTTACAGGCATTGTTTTAGTATTCTACTCGTTTGATTACAATTTAAAATATTGGCTAAATTACATAAGTATTTAATATCTACATTTTTATTAATCTGATCTAAAGAAATTACATCATTTTTCGTATGTAAGTAAATACTAAAAATTGGTTACACGCACTACATTACAACACATATCCGGATACCAGTCGGGAGTATAGAGCTTGTCTCGGCTAGAGCTGTGCCCAGGGAGATACCAAGAGGATGAAAATCTCGCATGCCGACGTGTAGGTCCCGACGTGTAGAACACCACATCCCCACCATAACGTACACTCAAGGGACTAATGACCAAAGCATATGCAGCAGGAAACACGAAATACCCACTCGCTTGCTCACATAATACCTATCTTGCTTGTTGTCTACCTCCTCAATTTTATCATACATCTGTGTATGTGATTCTCGGAACTGTGGACTGGCACCGGAAATTATTACGCAAAGCGAGTCGTACCTTTGTTGCAATATTTAATTTTTATGATGTCTATTCGTGAAGAAATCAAAATAATGCCTCGTGGGACCCCCAAAACAAGATGATGAAGGCCATGATTTCAATTACACAACCGGGCATTTGCCTGGTTGCTTACACATTTTCCATAAATGCACTAATTGTGGATTCATTATAAGTGAACTTGCCTTTCTGAGATATGAATTATCTTATCGCACTGAGCATTAGGTGGAATATGATACATTTGGTTAATTATTTTCTGCGGCATGGAACTTCAGACGTGTTAAATAGATTCAACACATGTTGGTTGAACGTTGATAGTAAGTCAATGAGCTTTGAATTTACACCCAAATAAATGAAATTTTTCATTTGTTCTGAACATGTATGTACCATTATTATTATTATTATTATTATTATTATTATTATTATTATTATTATTATTATTATTATTATCATCATCATCGCAATTATTGTTTACTAGTAACTATTAATTAAAGCTTTTGAACCGAATTCGTAATAAACGTTTAAATATAAAGGATATTGATAAGCAGTAAGGGTTTTTGAAAACAAGTAACTTACAGGACTTTATATTTTATAAGCACCATTTGACAAGAATGAGTACTCAGAGATCCAAATATGGGATGTCTATGATTTGCTTCAAATAAACTGGTAACTATATGGTCCGAATTTCGAATAAATTCGAGACACTGCAATGTATACAAAATTTGTTTTTCTTGTACGTCAGATAAAATGATTATGAAAAAAAGATTACTACTTTGTCAATTATTAGGAATACGTGACCGCTTGAGATTGTAAATTATATTGCAAGTCAAATAAAATATTTAATCCTGTGAGGAATTCTAAATTCTATTTTAGATTGAGTTCGACAATTCAACGTCCGTCGAGGATTGTTCACTTTTTGTAGATAATTCAACACCGGAGTGCTCGTGAATATTGAAATAAATAAAAAACAACATATTCGATCAAATCATGTGTTGATTCATATTGGTAACGCTGAGCAGGGACAAATCGTAAAGCGGTTGCAAGTAAGCCGATTGATTAGTACTCAGTGCGGAATACCTGGCTGTGACATGTTGGTTATTAAGGCGTCATTTCGGAGTGGGGAAGCAACCCATTCCACTTCTCCGAACAAGGATTGCTCGCTTGACACTCAAAATGTGTATCGCTCATGAATTATGCTCTTTGCAGTGAAGAATGTTATAGTGAGTTTATGCAGGATATGATTTTTGTGTATGGTACTGTTACGTTTTTGTATACCAGCATTAGAGAACAGCTTTTCTGTTGAAAGAAATCGTTCATAAAAGGACATTTTACGGTACAAATGATGACATATTAGATTTTACGGCACGAATTATTTCGTCATCACACTCACACGTTCAGCCAATTCCAGCGGGAGGAACGTGAGGCGGTAGCAGTATACGGAACAGCCGAACACGATTTTCTCGCACAGATGTCAAATATCCGAGAAGTCACAAGAAAGTTGTTTCGCAAAGTTAAGAAAAATGTACATTGTTGTTGTACAAAAACATAGCGTATGCAACTCGTTTATAATGTTGCTTTATTGTATTTTTACAAATTTGAAAACTCGCTCGTAACATCGTCCGTTTTCAAAACATGTACTCATGCAATAAATCTTAACAATATAAACTAATTGCATAAACTATTATTTACGGACGATTTTGGTACCAAAAAATGTATTACCTCAATGTGCACATTAACTTTTGTCTCTTTCCGTACTCGTGTTTTTCCGTACCACTACCGTTGCATCTCCGCACCCACCCACTGTCCACCTCAACGATCGCTCTTGCCGCAGCCGCCTCCACCGCCACCACCGCTGCTTCTGCTTTTGCCCCACCTCTTTTCTTTTCTTCGTCTTTCCGCCCACTCCGCTCCCGCGTCGCCTCCGCCCCCATCCCCGCCTCGGCGCTTAACGTTCGACGTGCTCTCTCACCCGTCTATCTCCGTTCCAAAACCCGGAAGATCCTGAGGTGCGATTTCCTCTGGTGTCAGCAAGTAAAATGATCCTTAATGACATCTCGTTTTTGTATACGCCTTTAATCGCATCATTAACCCCGAACGCGGGTGTTCACGGGCTTTTCAGACTTTTAATCTCGGGGCACTCAATCATGCTGCCATTTTGTGCTCGGTGCGGGCGCGAGGGCGGGGACGAGAAGGAAAAGGGGCAGGGACAGGCGGAGGCGGACGGGGGTGCGTTCGGGCCCGCTGTCGTGGCAAAACACTCGATTCCGGGGGGAAAAACCACCTCTTTTCATGGACTCCCCGTCTGTGGAACGATAGCTCGCCTGACACCGTTATACAAAACCTTTGAAGATTTTATCGGAAAGTAATAGAGGCTCCTCTCTGTAGACTTGCGTCGGAAGGAGTAGGTAGAAAGCAAAGCCTACCAGGCTGCGACAGGAGTGAGGGTGTTTGAGGGTGGGAGAAAGGGAAGAGGGAGGAGGGGCTGAAAGTCTTTGCCGGACGTCTTTGCGCTTCGGAGGGTTTAGACGGATCCTGCTAATGTCTTACTCGTGGCTCCAGGACCGGGATGGTGGAGCTGCATCTAGGAAAGTGTTTGAATGAGACTCACAATTTTAGAACGCTTTCACTAGGAAGTAATGCAGGCACGGAGTTCACACCGTGGACATACAATAATTATCATTTGCGATTGCGTCAATAGTTTTTCGAATTTTGAATAATACTGTCGTTTGATGACTTTTAATGAATTCTATTTATATTAAGTAAACGCGCTCTTAAATGACGTACGAAATCAGGAAGCGTTTTCAACTAAATCGTTGTCTTATTTTCTCGGTTAAATAATTCCAATTTTACATGATTTTAACAAAATTCGTCATTTATGTCCCAGCAATAGAATGTTCTGTATGCTCTTTACCGAAACACTATAAATTTGTACAAAATTATAATTATTTCATGGAAAGAATTTAAACACCGTCTCTTCGAATCATTTGATGATGAAATTATTAAGAAGACATAACGAAGAATGTTAATGGAAGTGTAATAGGTAATAAGCGTTTGGTACATACCTTATCCTTCCTCTAGAAACACCATCTGAAAGCAAAAGGAAATGTAATATAAAATATTCAAAAAAGAGGTATTCTCAGAAAGTGTCGATAGACGCACAACATTAATTCTATATACATATTTAATAAATTGCTAATTCGTTATATGCTATATTTCTAAGTAAAATATACATGAATGGAAGCTAGATTAGAAATAACGCATTTACGGGTTACTTAAAATTCTGAATTAAATAGTTCCCAATTCGTCACATTTAGTGTTTACTGATCTTCGATGATTAATAAATGAAAATTCAATGAAGATAGATAGAACACAAAAGTACAATAATATGCTATTTCTTACATAAAAATGGGATTGAAATAAGACGAACGTCAGTAATTGAACGATTGCCGTACATGATACATATTTTATGATATTCACATTGGTAAAACATTTTCAATACTACAAGATTTTAAAACTGTTTCAAAATGGGAAATATTTAAAAACAATAATTTTATTGCAAAAATTGACAATTTAAACTTAATTAGAATAAATTATGCCAGAATTGTACTACATTAAAATAAATTAGTAGATTAAAAGAATAAATTACTCAAATGAAAACAACTTTTTTAACTGACAAAAGTTAATGTGAATATTCTTGTCGCATGATGCGCAGAGCCGACGTATGCTCCAGTGAGATGCGCAGCATGCATACTCATTAACGCTCTGCTCATGTCTTTGTTGTTGAACGTAAGGTCTTTCCAACGACCAAAGAACATCTGATAATGTTCTCTGCAGATTGTCTGGAAATTACCATCATGAAAGCCTTGATTGTAGTCGTGATCATCAGCATAGGTGTGGTAGACTCGCTTCATAGTCTCTGCTGTTGTCAATGCCTAGTTTGTAGAACGCTCTTAAAGTCCCGAGTTAATAACACATCAGAAGAGAAAACCAACAAGGGCAGGGAATTACATTTAGTCTGAGCTTTCACGTTTTCCGAGATCCCCCCTTTTTTCGGATGTCATTCTTTTTTTTATTATTTTTTTCGAGACCCGCTCGCACGCGCGCATCTGCCACTGGAGGGGTCGTCAGTGGAGGGGGGGGGGCGAGGGGGCGTGGGGTCCGTGCCCCCGAGCTGCTTTATCTCTTGAACCCTCGCGCACAATCGGCGGCAAGCAGGCAGGCGTGCGCACCCCGCGTCGGTTGAGTGCCGTCGCCAATAACTTACTCCACCGCGCCATGCTGCACCGCGCCGCACCGCGCCGCGCCGCGCCGGGAGCAAGCAAATTTTTATGGCGATGCCGCACCTAATGATATATGATGGGTTTTTATCTTTCGGTGGCATCGCAGGAGAATGGTATCCCTCCCCCCCTAGTGGAGGCGATTTTATTTCGTTTTTTATTGTATTGGACATGTGGCACAGAGCTGTCTGTGCTTGCGTGCGTTTGTGTGAGAGGATTTTCATGTGTTCGCGCTTTGCTAGTGATGTTGTGTACGCAAGATGTACGTATTTGCGTGCGCGCGTAATTGTGGGGACCAGATTTTATTCCGCATTTGTTTTGGCCGTAAAATAATTGTCAGAGATATTTCTTTTATTTCGTTTTATTTGGACATACATTTTCCTGATTTTCTTTATGGCAATGGTTAACAATGCAATAAACTGGCCCTTGTTTAGATATTCATATCAAAGCCTAATATTGTATTCAAGTTTCGAAAAACGTGCTCAATTTTTTTTGGTTCTTTTTGTTATTAGGAAGGAAATGTATGTGACTCGTATTCTTGGAAGTGAATCAAACAAGATATTGGAAAGCAGCAATAACAAGACAGAAGTATACAAGCTGTAGCTAGTATGAAATCATTTTTTCGTGCTTGCCACTGTGTAGGTTCGTAACAGGATATACGTGTAAATGTGGATACTAAGTGCCGGAAAAGATATCTTTAACATAGTGACTTTCATTTCCTGGAAATTGCAACACTGCATGACGATCAGAGGTGAGAGGATTTCCGGTTCCTCCTTCCTCTCTCAGAAGATGTTCACAAATTTAATTTGCTGCGGTTGCAAAAATCTTGTATAAATATCATTTCATCTGCTTGAGACACATATTTTAAACTTATTACAAACGTCCTAAACTGGGGAAGAAAGGAATGAAACCTTGAAGAGCATCTCTACGTCTGGTTGCCGGCCGAGGCATAGAGGCAAATTAAATTTGTGGGGTCCACAGTGCACGATAAGTTGGGAATTTGAGATGTTATAAAAGTACTTGAACATTCGTAGTAAACCGGTTCGTCGCTATCTGGCAATTTTCATGCGAGGACATATTAGGCCAGCGACTTTCACAGGCCACGTTACAGATGGATTGGATAACGAGGTCATTGAGCTACTAAATGGCAGAAACTGAAAGGTTGTGTTTGAATATGAGGAGTACAATGAAGCGATTGTACAATTAAGTTTTATTATTCTAGACTCCATAATACTTATTAACTTCATTTGGCTGATGAAAAGCAAATAAATATTATTTGCTGTTATCGGTTAAGTGTCGTCCAATACTTTTTGAAACGCAATCTTATCAGAAAAAAAACCTATAAACGAGAAGTGCCATTTCTGGGAATAAGTGCGCTCACACTCCATCTTTTGCAAGTGCAATAAGTGATTCGTTTGTTTTTGGCGGACGGCGGGCTGTTAAATCCTTAGCGGATGCGAGTCATCATGACTGCCTTTTCGTTCCTTTGCTTGGTTGCGCTAGATCGAAATGACAGTATAATATACAAAAATAGAAGTGATTGTTATCAACGATTTTTTCAAAAATTCCCTTTAACATAAGCGCACGGTGGGGCACGTTAGGGTTACTCTGAGCCAATCAGAACCATGCTAGATGCGGCCATGCTGGACCGCACAGTGTCGGTTGGTATTATCCCGTTATATTGCAAATAATACCCTCTTCTTGGATAATTTTTGTATTAACAATCTTTGCTTCAAAAATTACACGAAGTAATATTTGCTGAAAACAATTTTTCTTAGACCATCCCAATACCCTCCCAAACAAAGTTTTCCAAAGCAAATTGAAAGCGCATCAATTTTATTTTAAGGAGAAGTAAAACACACTTTTCATTTTTTAAATAGTTTTCATTCGAATTTGGTTACATTAGCAGAAGTTTTGAATTCTGATTACATATTTTTGGTAGTTTCCCCTCCTAATAACGAATAAATGCTGTAACAGAAGCACTTTCTCGTAATGATATACGTAATATTATAATATTCCGACTTGTATCCTACTAAAACGTCATTCAACACTTCAAAAATTCAAACGATATAACCAAAAAAATTACGCGAAAACCAATAGTATTTTCGAAAAAGTGTATACAAAATTATTTGAATAGCTAATACAGAAGGTTAATCTGCATTATAATTGTAATGGTATCTTGACCTTAAGAAACAGACTGAGTATTTTTATAACAATTTATTTCTTACATAATCACGACGTTTGGACTCTATTTGGGATCTTTTTCAAATAATCTAACGAAAGCCATCTCGAAATGACGGAGAAATATCAATAAAGTAGTCATACAAATTATCAATAAATAAATTTTCCACAGATGAGTTTATCACTCACTTCAACTTTTTTACGGCCTACCACTTCGTATTTTCCCAGTGTTACTTTTATGATAACTTCACTTTTGTGTTAGGTGAATATACAATTACATAACTATCTCCAACAATTGCATTTTGAAATACTCCTGTGACCTTTTTCATCAGAATCATGACTACTCAAAGATGACGTAGTGTTTTTTGACCACCCCATTGTGATCTCTTCCCACAGCTCTGCATACGCTTTGATGCTTCGATATGTTTATGAATATGTAAACTCTGATGTACCTGTAAATAATTTTAAAAAATGATCTGCATCATACCTACATATGTAAACTCTGGGAATCTCTAACCAATGTTTAAAAAGCGACTTTTGTCATGCTAATTGACCAGATGAAGTTTACGACTTGACCAGTTTATTACCAATAAAAATTTTTTTTATGAAAATGCTGTTTGTTTATGATGTGGTGCCAACAAACCTAGGCACTAGGTATGTTACAATATATTTTGTTATTGTTCAATTCCTCCGAATGAATTTTAGATATGTGTTACCATTTTATTGGTAATTCTCCATCTTTTAAACATAACATTCATCATATTTTTTAGATGTTTTGAAAAAGATTCCAAATAGGATCGAAATGTCATGATTGTGTAACAAGAAATAAGTTATTATAAAAAATATGGAGTCTGTTTATTAAGGTCAAGAAACAATTAGAATAAAAATCAAGATAACAGATGTTAATATATTCACTGTATTATAATTCACTAACTTTTTAATATTGACGGTGTAGTACAGGTTCGAAAATTGATTTTTTCGATAAAAATAAAAATTACAGATAATTACAGGCATTTGCAGAAAGGGCATATGAAATTATTTAAAGATCTGATATTGAAGAATAGATTGCAATAAAAATCACTCACATCTCTGTGAGTAATTGTAAAATGATGTCGAAAAGCGCTTTATCGCTATGTTGAAATCTGTCACTGTCTGCCGGAGAATTCTAGCGGACGGCTGCTCTTATCGGTACTTTTTCGTGGTTTCTGCTATCAATACCAGGTAAATGATGAACCAGAACCCTAACAAAGGGCCACGGGCCGCGCGCGATCTTTCTTTCTTCTTCCTTGTCCTATTCTCACCCCTTACACTCACACTACATGCAGTACACTACCAGACATGCCGGGAGACGGGTCGGGAACTTAAAGTGAGTTCCAGCTGGGGCGGTGTCCCGCTGGTGGGGATATCTGGTTGAGGAAAAAACCCTGCTATCGGCGCTGAATCTCACCATCCAGCTGAGGAAGATGATCGCCACATCCCGAGGAAAGACATGCAATACACTTCCGCGCCTAATGACCTTAGCAGTTGACGCCCTCGGTATCACTAATCAAAATTCTGGTGGTCGAAAAAAGTACTTTTCAGTTCTCAAGTTCGTTCAAGTGTGAAATAACCCCCTATCTTGGCAATGAGACGGCTTGGGAGGCCTGACGATCTGGGTTCCCGCTCACCTCTGCATAACCTCTCCCTGGCACTAAACGTGGGTACCGCCGAGGACACCTGAGGGAAGACCATAGCTATTCTGGTGCAACTGGTGCGCGGCACCGAGAACTCCGAAAGTCAAGGGACCTGAATGAGGAGGCCACCCGACCATCAGTGAAGATGACAAGTGGCAATTTCAATTGCAATTGGGGACCCCATATCGACACTCTGCACCGTGAACCTAATGGCGTAGCAGCGCCTCTGCGCGACAGCCTAATCTCTGGGAGACAGCCAAATTGAGCGTTTATTGCTGTTGCATCTGACCAGGAGGAATTTCAATACTCGCTACGTTACTAAGTCGAACCCAACCATTCTTTGATGGAGAGTTCAGGTGGCTGCTCTGATAGATAGTATTTCCTGGTCAATACCAGGCAAATGATGTATCCTAACAAATGATCGTGGGCACCGCCCGCGATCTTCCCCCTTGTCGCCCCTCCTCCCTCACACACACATACACTTTTCCGTACAAACATTCCACTACTCACTCACTCACTCATTCACTCACTCACATTCATTCTAACTTTCATTCTCGCTCTCAAGTACTCACTAACCTCTCCCTCCCTCTTTCCCTCACTTCCTCGTAAACGGTACTCGCCCCAACTCTTAACCGCGTCGCGCCATCGCTACTGGGAACTGGGCGCGACAAACGGCGTGCCCTCGAGTGCCCTCGCGGCGACGAAGTTCTCACGACCTGTTTCGCGATGGACGACTGGATGAGACACGTATGGCTCGAGACCGGTACTATTCCCCGCCGCCGCCACCGTCGTGTGCATTCGACCAGCACACCGTTTATTGTTATGGAGGTAACGATGGCGAAATGAGTGGAATCCTCTCGAGAACCGATATTCGCAGTAGTTGGGGGCGAATTCACGTAGAATTTTTTTTTGGTGGTGGGGGGGGAAGGACATTTTGGTTCGAACCACATCAACTCGTTAAAATGGACACTTTTAAAACGTCATTTATATTCTTGAAATTCTGTCCTTTCGGGATTAATGAATTACTCCCTTGGAAGGCGATGCGATACATTTGTGGTAATTGTTTTGATTTGACTAAAATTATCAACAATATTTGCATGGCGTATTAACCATGGCAACTTGGCCTAAATCCCTGATGGAAATGCAATTGCTTTCTGAAAGAAGCGCGTGATGTACCAGACTATGCTCGGTTTAAAACATGACCGGGCGTCTCTAACGCCTTCCTTTCCTAGGTTCCAGGGAAAGCAAATACACTAATGCGCTTCAGTGTTCATTGTTGTCGGTCGCGCTGCTGTGTAGTATTTATCCTGAAAGTAGTCCATAATTTTACTTGCCAATAAATTATGTTAATTTAGTTCATTGTTTTTTGAGTTGTGAAAGAAAACAGAAAATCTGGAGGTCCTAGTGTTAAAGTCCGGAAGATGAAGATTTCGACATTAGTTAAAATAGCTATATTTATTACAATCGCTTTCTGGAGGAGAATTCTAGCGGCCGGTTGTTCTGATCGGTAGTTTTCCAGGGTTGCTTTTTTCAACACCTGGCGAATGCCGGAGTAAACCCTAACAAACAGTCCACGGACTGCGCGCGATCCTTTTTTCTTCATCTTCTTCATCTTTATCTTTTTCTTCTTCTTCATTTTCTTCTCCATTGTCCACTATCACACATTTCCTGAGACAATTTGTGAGCTTAGAGCTTCTCTTGGCCTCAGATAGGTGCGGTCTTGGCTTGTCTTGGCCTCAGCGGAGGTGTGAAAACTCACAATTCGACATGTAAATCGGTGTCGAATATCTTGTTCCAGCCGAGGAGCACCGCTACCTTTTTAACTATATCATTCACTACACTCATGGGACTAATGACAATAATAGTTGGCGCGCCCAGAAACATTAAATATTCACTCACTCATTCATCATTCATTCATTCATTCATTCATTCATTCATTCATTCATTCATTCATTCATTCACTTTCTCTCCGTGGACGTAGAAAGTAGAATCAAACTAGTAGCGTTTACGGCAAAGCCGCAATTGCATTCCGCGGAATGTGTTTTTAAATTTCAGTTTTGCATAACGTGCATGATTTCTCAATTTTGTTCGCCTTTTGTGCGGTTTGGTAGGCAAAATGAAGGCAAAATTACGTCATAATTACAATGGTGGTCAATAAAATAGCGCCACCCTCCACCACCCTAACGCCTCCTTTGAAAACAGAGATAAACCACAGTAGTTTTATATATAAATAAAATATATAAATATATATAAATATTTTTAAAATAATAGTAGTTTTTCCAGTTATTTCGATTCTATTTGAATTGTTTGTCATTGCATTATGCACTCGTTAGTTTCTTATGTTGGGTATTTTATTGAATATTCTAGATGGGTCGTGCAAAACACAACCGAGACTTAACAACTGGTGATATTTAGCATGTAGAAAAAAGGTGATTCAACGAAAAAATTTCAAAAGAACTGCGTGTTTCGTGAAAGCGAGTTCAGTATTCAATTCACAAAGTAAGCAAACAACGCAGATTCCTGAAAATGGAGGTAGACAACGAAGAACGTCCCCACGAACAGATCGATGATCCTGTTTAGAAATTCGGAAGGATCCATTCCTGCCTGCACCTTGCTTGAATCAAAAAAAGGTGTTGATTAATCTACTTCAACTGTTCAGAGAAGATTATAAACTTCACTATCCAATGAACGCATTGCAAAAAGAAACCCACATGTGTCAAAACGAGAAATTGCGAAAAGACTAGTTTTTGCAAAAATACACAAGGAAAAGGGGGATTTTTGGTGGTACAATATGCTCTAATCGGACGAATCCAAGTATAATAGGTTTTCTTCTAATGGATAGGTGTACGTTCGACGCCCTCCTAACCTGGAGAGCAATCCCAAGTACACTTTAAAAACTGTGAAACTGGAGGTGCTAGCGTAATAAATTGGGGTGTTTCTCGTGTATGCAATGGGTTCGTAGTTCCGTATAGAAGGAATTATGAATGCGGTGATATACAAAGAAATATTAATGTCAAATATGCTTCCTTATGTTCGTGAGGAAATGCCTTTCGTGTGGAATTTTATGTAAGACAACGATCGAAACCATACCGCAAAAGTTAGTAAAGTTCTTTTGCAGAAGAAAAATGTGAGTTTTGGATTGGTCTCCACAGTCCCTAGACTTAAATCCAATTGAAAATTTGTGGGAAAGTGTTGATAGAAGGGTTGTTATATCCAAAGCAACTAATTTAAACAAACTGAGGAAAGAAATACAAAAAGGCATAGTATTTAACTCCAGAAGAAGAATACAGACGTTATTGAGAAGATGATGTTGGACTGTACTAAAGAAATAAGGACTATCCTACCACGTTCTAACCCATTCAAGAGGGGGAAATGCTTTTTGTCTTTTTACTATTTTTCGAAGACGTTATATCAGATATTTTATTTGACATCTTGGAGATACTCTTTGTTAAGTTTTGTTATTTGTAAAATAATTTGGGTCTGAATGCCATGTGAAGGTTTACGTTTTCATATTGAGTACACAATAAATGATATAATATATTTATAAATCACGGTTATTTGCAAAACAGATCTCCAAATTTCCTTATCATGGCATGGTGGTTCTATTTTATTGACCGCTACTGTAGATCCTCTTTCATAATAATATCCAATGTACGATTATAATGTTTACGTTTTCTGTATGAATTACTGCAAGTTAAAAATGTTTATGATCTCACACTCTCCTACAACATTGTCAAAAACCTTTATCGCTCTCAAGCGTAGTTGTACACTTTCTGTGCTGATAATGTGAAATAGTAGAAGTTCAGAAGTGCACAAATACAGTATTGAGCAAACATGTGGTTCCCTAAGCAGTGCGTATGAACAATGTTGACCATAACAAACGCAAGTAAGTACTTTTTTCTGTGAAGTTATAATCTTTGAATAACATTTTCACATGATAATTTATGCAAGCTCCGATTCGGATCAAATACAAAATGCATATGCAACAAGTGTGTGTGTGTGCAAATTATTTTTGGAATGTTCTTCAATAAGTTTTAAAAAAGAATTGGAGTAATATAAATAAATATATTCTTGATCTTTTTATCATATTTACAACATTGCATTTAAAGTAAATTTCATTTTCTGCGACATTTTCTTTCATGTAATTACTTAATTTTTTGTCCTACATTATGGCGATGGCAACTGTGGAAGCAGAAAAACAAAGGAGATGGTGGAGGGAGTTCTTGTGAAATGAGGACTGGTTCGGGAGCAATGGCTGTGAAGGTTGTTGCCTTTAGAAGTTGCAAGGTTGATACGCTGGCAGATGCAGCGCAGATAGAATGATAATGGCCCCGCGAGTAAAACAGGATTGATTCAGATGACAGTAATGTCCATAACGAACGACAATGATATCCTAGAATGTGGACTGTGGCGAAAGTGTCATTGACAGACTGTAGGAGAAAGTGTCTGTGAACTGCTAGTGAAAAGTAATTCTAATATATTATATAATTTATTAATTATATTTATGTAATTCTATAAACGTATAGTTTAAAACTATAAACAGCTAATTGGTGAGAAATGTAATCTCATAAGTCATGAAACGTCTTAAATGTTGCATATTTTTCTAAAAGACCTAATTGAATACAAAATTTCTGTAGAACCCTGAAAAAGTTTAAATGCAAATTTGCAGCGTGAAAAAAATTATAATTACATATTACCTGCTAGCAAATCCTTTTTGAAAAAGGCTGCATAATTTCTCTTAAGATTGCCTTCCGCAACACATAGCGGTACGTAATCTGCTGCTATGAATTTGTAAATAGTAGTAATGTTTTCGTTCATGCTAAAGTGGAATTCGATTTCCCTCATTTAAACCGCATTCAAAAAAGCCATTGCTTCGATAAGAGAAACGGCTTGGGAACTGATCTCCTTTCGGAAATTCATCTGTACCAAATAGTTACCCAAATGCTACCTTCCAGTTCTTGTATTGGGTATTTCCCTTACTCCCTTGCTCGTCCTTTAGTCGACGTATAATGTGTTCTTCACATATCTCTACTTCACATCCTTGTGTGTCTTTTCCAACTTTTTTCCGAAGGGCTTTGCGCACAGGGTTCTGAGCCAATGCCTGTCACCATCAGCTACGTGCATACTAACAAATGCGAAGCCTACAAAAATGCAAAATGGCTACATTGTATGCAAACCTTTTTACCTTCTTTCATCCTATCTCAACTTAAATTAAAGGTAGCAAGTACGTGTATTTATGTTGTTAATATAATTTATGCAGTGAAAACTTGAATGATAATTTCTGGGGAAACATTGCCCAAATGTTTGAACTAGACATCCGGCTTTATAGGATATATGTTGATGTCATACATCTTCATGTCATCTAACCTTTTTCACACTACGGTGAAATAATCCATGATTTAACGTTGAATTAAATCGGTGGGTTTGTTAATTTATTCCGTAGAGAAGTGTAATATATGGAAAGTTTTACCATCAGGGCAAGGAAGTATTTAAAAAAAATATTTGCATTTCGAGTATTCCATGCTTATTTAACAATATGACGTTTTTATACAATCACATTCAATTCGATTTATAAATGCAACTTTAGTAAAAATCTGTCTTTGTTTTGATATGATGAAATTACATCTGCATTTTTTCGAATCGACGACCTTTAAGTTCTCTTTATTTTGTATCCATTGCATTATCGTCAGTTCATTTTATCAGAATGATTTCTTATTAGAAGAAATAACAATTTCTTTAATTATGGTTATTATTATTGTTTAAAAGACAAGTGTTCCTTTAGAACATCGTTAGAAACTTTCTGTTTTTCCAAATGCAATTTGTTTCTCTAATGAAAAGAGTGAACTGTAAATGTATTATCTCTTGCTCTTATTAACGAGGTTTGTAGTATAAACACTAAATATTAACAATATCTGTAAATTAAAGAATGAACACTTTTCTGTCGTCACTTGTTTCAAACTCCGGTTTTGTTGTACGACTTGCAATCGATCAATCGCTATCTGGCGTATTTTAGTCTTGTGGCGCGAGCTAGCGCGTGTGAGGATGTGACGTCATTATTAGCAAAACCAATAATAATAATAATAATAATAATAATAATAACAATAATAATATATTTATATTATAATGATATTTTTTCAAATAATCAAGTTGCCTATAGTTTTAGAATGAAATGGAAAAGATCATGCGACTAAACTATGATAGGTTCGTTTCCTAGTGGAGTCAAATATTGCTCTTTGTAAAAGTACCAACAGCCCGTTTTAAATATCCATATCATTTAATCACAATACGGAAATTTCAGATTGAGTTCTCCGATCAATCCGTTACTTGTGACTGCAATTTTTGAAGGGTATTTGCTAATTTTCTGAGAAGGAAGCATTTCTAAATCTTTTTAAATGAAAGGGTGGAACAAACGTTTCGGCAGCGGAGTCGGCACGGAGATCAGCAACGGCGTAGCAGACGACTGCGTGGGCGGAGAATGAGAGGAGCAGGAGGCAGCGAGCAGATCTCCCCGCACCGATAAGCGCCGCTTCCAGCGCCGCATCCGCCTGCTTCTCGCCTCCTCTGGCTGTGCTCGTGTCGTTACAAGCAACTGTGTAGACATTAGACACGCGAAGCCACGCTCGCCACTCGTTCATCACCGCGCCGGCCCGCGTCCGCGGCTGCCTTTGAAGTGGCCGGGCGCTCGTGCGCAGCCTGGCCGGCGGACACGCGGGAATGGAACCGGGGAGCGTATGCTGACGGATTTATTTTTTTTAATTTATTTATCCAACGTCCAGAAACATTTAAAACTTCGTGATGTGTACTATGTGGAGATGTTCTACTATGGGTGGGTGCGTACGTAAGTAGTAATGTAATATCTAAAGCACAAAGTACTTTCAGTCACTTAATTGAGATTAATTCCAAGTAAATAACTCAGTTTTCAGTTCTATTTCTTGATATGAATTCCATGGCCAGAAGATTTCCTAAGCGCTCACAAGATATAATTTTATTTTCTGGATTTCTAAGTAAATTGAGACAAGGCTTCGTATTGCAACTATGTCGCAGTGAATACACAAACCATCAAATTACAATGATCAAATTACAAAGAAGTAGGATCAAATTATTTTCTGTGTCGTAAGGAATTTGTTATTTCATTCTCGAATACCTCTCTTCTACTTACCATTGGTCTCAGAAGTATGCACTAAAAGAACAAATCATGCTTACATCGAAACGTAATTCGTACAATATTTGTCATGCATATCACTGAACGCGTTTAATTGTGATGCAAAAAATGTGTATAATGCCAATAAATTTTATTAAAATACTCTAATTATATTTATAGGAATTACATAAAGCATTTTTCTCTTTAACTGCTATTATCTTCTGTGGAAATATTATCTAAAAATGGTAATTCGGAGAATTTTTATTTAGATGGGTGCTCTGTATTAGCAGGTCCCGAGTTTCTGCCCGTTTTCTTTTTTTTCCAATGCATGTACTTGACCTTTGCGCAGCTTTAGTGCTCTTAGAAGAATCAATGAATTTACTTCTCTGAAGCATGTGCTCGTGGGAACGGTCACACGCCACCGCCTATCGTCTATGTACGGCCTCTTGGTAGAGTCAGAGGCATTTCTTCGAAGCCCTGTGACTGATTCGTGCCATCTGCACACGGTTCGGTGGCACGTCGTCACACGGAAATATTATTATTTCTCAGATTCACTTACGGAGTTCGACAAAATTCTCCTGAGAAAGCGTTACCTTGTGTAAAATAGAAACACGTAAGTTGGCAAAATGAATGTTTTCCAAACTTCTCAATTTTTCTTTCTAGAGAGATAAGATTAATTTTTTATGGTTAATTTTATTTTAGTAATCTTCAATAACATAAACTAACGCCATGCTAATTTTCTCTTGTTTACGTGTACTTCAAAATGTTTTTTTAAACATATCGTTCAATATTTAACACAACTTTTTCAGATTTGTTTCAGTTCTGGAATCGCATTTTATGCATTGGCAAAAAATATAAGAAATAATATTTTTATTCATTATAGAGGTTGTTTTGTTTTTTGTGTTTTTTCCACATATTCTAGTATATTCGGCTTGGCTGTAGAGCCGTACATTACTTCTACCTGTCTGAGAACTTTTTGGCATTTGTCCCCTATCATTGCTAGCGGTAGGTACTGAGCAGGAAACACCCCGAATCCACCTTGTGGGTGGTGGGTAAAATAATAATTACATAGTAATAAAAAACCCAACTTATGAATTTCCGTACTTCCATATATGTTTTGCTAGTCTGTTTAGGTTCATCTAGCTAACTCATCTTCGTAGGACCAAGAGCAGAATGATGTAAGAAACAGTGTAATACTGAAAAAAAATAAACTCGGTAGATCCCCGGGAGGTATGGAGATGAATATAGTGATTAGGCGATCGGATCTGTTAAAAAAACTCGCAACACCACGATGGAGATAAAGAGAACAGAAGAGTTTTATGAGAATTTTCCGATGGGGGCGAGAGCTTGGGGCAATGTAGTCGATTCATAATTACAATTTTACTACTACTTTACTAATTCTAAAAATTGAATTATCGTGTAAAATGTCACTCTACGAGTGTAGATACACGTAAGTCGATTATTATTCTACTTTTATATATTTAACACCAGGAAACTGCACTATATAATTATTATTCATTTCAGTTTTATGGTCGTTTCCATCCCCACCCCAATCCATTTTTCAACTCTTGATCTCATCCCTATCCCCTACAACACTATAAACCATATCCCAAGATTATCTCCATCCACTATACCAAGCAATCTTCATCTCTCACGAAATTCGCACTCCCCATGCATTCCGTATCCCCGAAACAATATTTAACATCAACGCATACCTGATATATCTCTCTTTTAACTATCCATTTCCAATTTCCACCCCCCGTCCTCTTCATTATATCTATTTCTATCTTTATCCCCATCCCCGTCTCTACCCCAGCTTTACCGCTTATCCTCGTGTTCATCCTAACCGCCATCCCCCTCTACACCGATCAACATTCCCTTTCACAGTCCTCTCCTACTTCATATACACCTTCACAAACAGAAACGTATTTTAATAATAATCCAATCCATATCGTCGCTTCTTATATCCACCGCTGTATCCACTACATTCCATACTCTTCCTCATTTCCCCTCCCCTCCATTTCCATGCCATCTCATACCCCCTCCCCTACCGTGCCATCCCGATACACTGATGTTATTCGGTCGCCTTGTAGCTGCTTCGTCTTGAGAGGCACCGCTCGCATGCACATGTCGCCGTGTGAACGATTCATCTCGGACGCTTCCCATGTGCGCGGTGTGCGGTGAGCGGACTGCGGTGCGTGCCGGCCTTCGCCGCTTCCAGCGCTGAAAAAGATGCGTCTTTGATGCCGGCGCGGCCGACGTGCCAGCGCGCTCCATGGATTACTCTCGAAGCGGCGCATGCAATAAGGATTCACATCGATGTTGATGTTTTCATATCAGTATCGACGGTTTTACAGACGGCGACGGTTTTACAGACGGCGACGGTTTTACAGACGGCGACGGTTTTACAGACGGCGACGGTTAACCGAATAACATCAGTGTTCTGTTATGTATGTCGCATCCCTGCTGCACAAGGTTGCCTTCGCCTGACGAAAGTAATGATAACGTAATGATATGTAGGGATGTGACTAGGGATGTGACATCGATGTCGATGTTTTAAACGTCGATGTATTAACACTAAGGTTTTTGAACATCGATATTTTGAAATCGAAGTTTTTGTTCTTTTTGTAAAATGTCCATAATCACAAGACTGTAAAAGTTAATATATGAAATAATAACTGAGCGTAACACAGATATTCATTTGTTGGAACCAAAGGAACGCTGTTTGCATTACTTTCATCGACCAAACTCTCTCGCCCGAGATGACCTCCATGCCCTTGTATTTCCTCTTTCTTCATATTCATTTCGAACATTGAGATAAGATCAAAAAATACGCTGTGTGCAAATATGCCCCTTCTTCTCGTACCCGTATTCGACGAATTAATAAAAACGAACACTTTCAAATTAAATTGTAATCAACTCGAATTTTATGTTAGCGTTTACTAATCCAGTTGAAAAACATCGATGGTTTTTAGTCCATGTATTTTTAACATCGATGTTTTAATTTTGAAGATTTATGTTTGCTAATCATCAGTGTGTGTGTGTGTGTGTGTGTGTGTGTGTGTGAATAAGTGGAGACGATTTTAATTTATTTTATTTATTTAATGTATTTATTTAATTTTTTCAATCTGTGTTCAAATCTCTGGGTGAATACAATTTTGTGAAATTTAAAATACAGATGAAGTGATCGCATTACTAAAACTAAATATACATGTACTTATACAATTTTACTGTGAATCCGGCAATTAAAATAAACCTGTCTCGTGAGAATGTGAAAAGTAACGGTCTATAAGAACTGTGTAAGAAATTTCTTGGAAAGTAGTGGCACTTACGATCCAAGGACAAAAAATTAATCTTTTGAATATTCAAGATTTAGATCGAACCGAAAATAAGTAATTAAATCTTGAAATCACTATTATGTTTCTTTATTTCAAATAATAATAATAATAATAATAATAATAATAATAATAATAATAATAATAATAATAATAAAATATTACACAACACAAATAGAGACTTTGCATAGAGTAGGCACTAGGTCCAGAGGTCAGTTGGAAGAAAATTAATTGAAAGTTTCAATGATGGTGTTAATTAGGTTTATTGCATAACTAAAACTAGAGTTATTACAACTTCACATACTTCCTTGCATGAACGAAAATAGTTACGTAAAAATTAATATATTCAAATTTCTACCTTACTAAAAAGACAGTTATAATTTGAAAAGTCTAATTCAAACAAATCGCTTCTTGTGCTTATCTGCATTTATTTCCATTGTGAGGATGAGTAGTCATTTCTTTTATGAATGAAATGAACATGTATAAATTTAAATGTTACAGCATTTACATAATACAGAAAAGCAAGAATAGTTTCACACAAACCTACCTTGATTACATTTGAAGTGATTCTTTGCTTTCAATTTTTTGATATCATAATCAGCGATTAAAACTTCAAGTATAGAAATGTGCTTGTTAGTTCTAAGTTACAATGTATTACCTTGTTTTAATCTGTTTTCTTTCAAAAAATTTGTATCTACATTATACAGTCATCATGACAGACAACAAAGGAATAAATTTGAAAAATTTTGAAACCTGTGTGTTGCTATTTTCTGAACTTGCATAGCGAAAAAGTAGGCGCGTGAAGTTGGAATTTACAGTTTCGAACTTCTTTTGCTATTTTCAAAAATACTGAGTGCGCCGAAAATAAAACCATCACCACTATCTTTATCGTTCTTTGCTACATATGAGGATAAACATTTTATGGAAGAAAAAATTTAAAGTCATTTCTAAGGAAATTATTTAAAATGATTTTAAAAGCGCTTTTTTCATTACAAATTACGCAAAAAATGCTTATATTTTCGAAATATTCAACATGACTTGTTTTGAACTGTTTTTTATTGTCTTCCTGTTCAACATGTTTTTGGGGTCGTCAATAGAAACGCATATACCTTTTGGTTTATTTCCTAGCTGTGGGTGCCCGAGACGGATGCGATAAATGTTTTTGGTTTATTTTAATAATTTAAATTATTTTGGAAATAAATTGAAAATGCAAAGAATGGTCGTAGATATGATTATTTAATGAGGGTCATATCAATTGAGGCCGGTATTCTGCTATTTTATGGTGGTCTGAATATATCTTTAGGGAAGCGACAGTTGATGAGAATGTTCGGTCTGCTGTGCGTTCCAGCTTGAATATGGAGGTGCTGGGAGATGATTGGAGTGATGTGAACGAGTCTTCGTACAGTTTGGCAATGTGTTCTTTGAATGTCGGAATTTGCAGTTCGTGTTGGATTTGCTTGTTCGAAATAACCATGGGTCTTTAATTATATTAATAGTATTTAATATTAATAAGCTTTAATTAATTGTATTTTATAATTCTTAGCGCTTTATTTTGTACAGTTAGTAAAATGTTTATATTAGATTTGGCTTCTTTCTCCATATTGGGCATACATAAATAACATTTGGGTGGAATTATAGACTTGTAAATTATCATCCAGTGTCTTTTTTTTAAGGGAGAAGTTTTTGTTACTTAATGCGTAAATTTGGAAAAGTTTTGCTTGTGTTTTTGTTCCTGTTGTGTGAATGTTTATTTTTCAGTTTGATTTTGAATAAAGTTGCATTCTTAGATACTTGACTGCTGTGTTACTTGGTACCCTGGGAATATTTTCGTTGTGCATTATTAACATGGGCGGAGTGATGGGATATTTTAGGGTGAAAATGTTTGCCTACGTTTTATCCGCAATTATTTTCATTCTCCAATTTTTTGCCCA
>BOPP01000098.1:1753785-1776309 GCA_017312745.1 Gryllus bimaculatus
ATATATATATATATTTGAATAATACTGGGGATAATGGGGACCCTTCAGGCAGTCCTGCTGAAATCTGGTGTAAGGATGATATGGCATCGTTAATTTTGACTTGAAACTTTCTTTGATTTAAGAAACTTTTGAGAATTCGGTATAAGTAGTTTGAAGTATCCATTTGCCTTAATTTGTAGAGCAGACTTTGATGCCATATTTTGTCGAAAGCTTTGGTTATATCCAGGAATATTGAGATAGTGTGTTGTTTGGAATGGAATCCTTGCACTATATACTAGGTTAACCGTAATATTTGATGTGTTGTGGCGTGATTAGGTCGAAATCCAAATTGTGTGTCTGGGATTACGTCTGTGTTTGTCAGGAATTTTATTTTTAGTTTTAATATCAGTTTATCTAATAGTTTCGACAATGAGGGGAGTAGGCTTATTGTTTTAAAGTTTGCTGGATCTTTTAGATTATTTCCTGGTTTGTTGAAGGATAGTACTGTTGCAATTTTCCAATTGTTGGGAAAGTAACCTATTGAGAGTGTTGCGTTAAATATTGCTGTAATGCCTGCTATCAAATTATTCTTTAGTTCCTTTAGAACTTTATACAAAATAAAATCGAATCCTACTAATTTCTTAGTTTTTGATTTCGTGTTCAACTTCTGATAAGGATATGTATTTTATATTAACTGGAGCTGTATATAGTGGTTTCTGATTGGATTCCTCTACTTGTATATTATAGTGATCGTTCTCGACTGGATTTGGATTGAACGACTTTTCAAAGTAGTCAGCTAAAAGAGATGTTTTCGCAAAATCGGAATTTGCCACTAGTTTAATTTGCGGAAAT
Organism: Gryllus bimaculatus; assembly: GCA_017312745.1. Lineage (NCBI taxonomy): Eukaryota > Metazoa > Arthropoda > Insecta > Orthoptera > Gryllidae > Gryllus > Gryllus bimaculatus. The sequence goes on from BOPP01000098.1 coordinate 1,754,617, forward strand.
TCTTTTTTTTTGTCTTTTTATTCTGTTTTGTAGTCCACATATGCCTAGATGAAGGGTGAATTTCTTTTAGAAAAATCTGGAAACTTGCATATCTATGTTCGCTTCAACTAATCTCGTCAGTTTGTTTAATTTTCTTTTCAGGTCTGGTCGTCGTGTCATTTCCCAATAGCGCCTTAAATTGTGCTTACTTTCAATCACGTTTATGATTTTTATTGAATTTAGTTGCTTGTTTATTGGGTTTGTTCTTTTGAGATATGTGGTAGAATTTGTGAGGGGCACTTGTATATTGCCGACTACTCGTTTTCATTATCTGAGTAATTTGCAGATTGAATGTTGTACGATTGTTTGTAATTTTAAAGTTTTCCCTGAATTTAAACCAGTTAATTTTACCTTTTTGTGTTTTATAAAAAGATGATGGATAGAGAGAATGTAGTGATGTGATTATTGGGTTGTGATTAGAGTCGAATTCAGGAATTTCTTTTTGATATATTGTGAAATCAATATTTTGTGTGATGAGGATATCCAATATGTTCGAGAATTATATTATTGTTGTAAGGGTAATGAGTGGGTTTTATTGGAACCAAAATATTTAATTTGAGGGTGGTAGCTAGATTTAATAATTTTTTTTCCTTGAAGGGTTGTTGTGTTGCACGCCCAAGCGCTGGTTTTGCTATTAAGCCTATTAACATGATATTATTGTTATTTACAAAAATTTCAGTATATGTTTTTTGTAAGAAATAATTTATTAGGGGGTTTATACACCGTTATTGTAGTTGTGTATATGTTATTAATTTTGGTGTTTATTGCTCGTAGGACTGTTAATAACTTATGCTTCATATCTTTGTGCACTAATATGGCTACACCTGCGACTGTTGCTGAGAGACAGTCGTTGCGATAGATATTAAAGCCTGGTATTTAAAACTTGATTTGTGGTAGTAGGTGAGTTTCTGAAATACAAGCTATTTGTATGTTGTGTCCTGTTATAAAATATTGTAATTGATTTTCTTACCTTTTTATTCCGTTCGCGTTCCAGAATTTTTGTTTCTGGATTTTTGTTTACGTCAATTGTCGAGGGCTGATTGTATTAATATTTGAATTTATAGAGTGAGTGCGTTTATTACGTGGTTAATGATTGTTGTTATTAACTGCCCTTGGTGTAGAGGGAGATTGCAGTTCATTTGGGGGGAGGGGAACTTGGAAATTGAGTCCTTGAGGATTTGAAAACCTGGGATTTCTGGGAGGACGTTGCGTTGGGTTTGTCTGTTTTTAGATGATTTTGAGGGATTTGTTTTCGGTCGAAGTTTTTTATCTCATGAAATTCTCTAGTATTAAGACTGTTGTCTTTGGTTACACCGCTCTGCTTGATCTTTTAGCAGTTTCTGATAAACGTCACAACCTTTCCAATTGGACCTGAGATCTTTTTTAGAGTTTACGCAATATCCGAGTTGTTTCCATTTTAGGTTGCGTGCATTTTGAATAGTGGTGGTTACCTAAACATCTTGCATCTAATGCATCTTGGAGGGCGCCCACAGTTAGCGTGATTGTGATCAAATCTTTGACAGTTTTTACATTGAATTATTGGTTGTTTGTTGAATCTAGGAAACACCCTAATAACACTATTTAAAAATATAAGGCTCCCTTCTCTTATTATTGTCCTCTAAATCTTCAGCACCAGTTAATGGTTTTCTGCTTATCCGTGAAGGCGAGTTACTTTGATTACTAGTATTTTTTCACTACTTCTTGGAAAATTTCTATTTCATTATATAATGTGTGAATATCTTTAATCACTTGAAAGTGTTTTTACGCTTGCGTCACGAACCGTGTGATTTTTCTCTGCTGTTCTCATTGCAAAATTTACGAAGATCTCTGAAATCGTCTATTGAATTAAGCTTAACTTTCACTTTGTCTGGTTCTATTTTTGTTTTGAAATCATCTTTAACTACATTTTTATTAATAGTGGAAAATTTTTCCGTTTGTGTGATTATAGGAGGGATTTTAGTCACTATTTCCGCGGAACTGATATGTTTGTCTTCTTCTGTTTCGTTGTTTAATTTTTCGAAACTGTTCCCCGTAGGGATAGCCTAACGTGAAACAGAATCAGTTTTTTGTCTTTTCGGCTCACTTTGTTCTGTTGGCGCAGGTGTACTGTGTGCCAAGGGCGGCCAACTAGAGCGTTGGCTGTTCTCTAGTAGCGTTTGAAGTTCCTGTAGTTGCTGTTGCAATTGTACCAGTTGTTGGTGCTGTTCCTGAAGTTGATGCTGCTGCGCCTGCATTTCGTGATGTGGCTGATATGATGAGTTGTTGTTGGTACTCCAATGAATGTTGCATGGCGTCGGGTGTAGTGTTGGTCACGGCCTGTATCGCTTCTTTGATGCTCTGTCCGAGGTCAGAGCAAGATAAATCACTTTCATCTATATGCACTGTTGGTTTAACTGATATAATTACTTTTTGAAAACTGTAGTCTCTTCACGAGCACTCACAACTTACTGAGTGCTCAGCTTAATGCCGACTGAACTAACAGGTAGCGCTGCGATCACAAACTCTCGCGACCGGTGTTTGCCCTGATCTGGAGAACTGTTTTTGATAAACACATTTTATAAAAAAAATATTTGTTTAAAATTTTGCAGTTATAGGAAGACGCCGAAGAAATTTTGAATTTTTGAAATTTTCGAAAAATTAGTTTTTTTAATGAAAAGAGACCTGTGCCATTCTCTCAAACGTTTTCACACTATCAACAACAAAATTTAATAAAAAAACGATGGAGCAATTTTTTTTACTTTTGGAAAAGTCCCAGGGGCTTCTTGTAAAGTACTAAAAATTAAAATATCTTTTTCAAATTCCCGAGGAAGTGACATCTGACAGATTCAATGGGGAAATATCAATTGTGGAGAAAATCGGCAGAAACGTTTAATCGCTGGTATTGATCACAGACGGACAGACACACACCGTCATTCGATATTTCGGTATGAAGGACCTACAAAACATGGATTCTGGCTACACCATGTGTTAGGGGAATTTCCCCTAAATTTAGCAACTGGGTTTATCCACTTTTTGTTTCCAGGGCTCGGCAATAAGAGTTTTTCTGCCGAAAATTCGCAGTTTTTTTTCGCAGCAATATATGACTTTCTCTTCTTAAGAAGGGGCGGGAAATTAAAAATACTTATAAAATATTGGTCATCTTCCTTTCTGAGATTTGTTCAAATGAGAGTTCAAAACCAGGGTTTTCTTTTTGAATCCTTTTCTACATTTTGTTGTGATTTCTGAATTCACATCGCGATAACTATTTCTAGCGAACAACACGAGCCTCACGAGGGAGTAATCGATCGCCCATGCGGATTTCGTGCACAGTTGCAGCCGTCGCGCTGTGGATATGAAACTATTTTCTTGTGAAAGACAGGCCGCCAGTTGTGACTGGTGTTGTAACATTCCAGTTAAGCAACTCGGGGAGGGGGGGAGCGTCGGCATACGTCGACATAATTACATAACTAGTACAAACAGCCAGGGTTTTAATTCGCCATTTGAAATGCATGGCGGCAAAAGGTAATATTAATTAATTGGATTCTGAGAAAAGTTCTCTCTGCAATAAGGAAAATATCGCGGTGACGCAACGAACGCATGTATAAAACGCGTAGAATACAAATTGTGCGAGGAGAGGTATTTGCATTCGTGACGCCCGTTCGCCGTGTCAGGATTGATGTGTGCGGCGGCAGACGGAGCGACCGGGTGGGGGCCCATGACATCGGCGACGCGCAGTGGTTCAGAATCAAAGACCTGCAGAAATATATAATTGACTAGATTTTAAGTGGTTCATATTTAAAACTATGTTTATGTATGTTTATCAATTATGGAAATTTTAGTGTTTCGGGATTAATTATTAGTCTTCAGCTGCGAGTTGTTGCAGGTAGAAAATCCAGAAACGCCTAGCTCGGTTGTGGGTACTCTCCTTATGAGACTAACCCCCTCCTTAGGAGAGGTCTCCGTGTTTTATCAAGTTATTTATTATTTTTATAGATTAAAAATAATCTATAATATATAATAGAATTTGCCTTTATAGATTTCTAGAACCTTAGACATTCTGTCCATTCTCCAGATGAACTAAATTTACAGTTGGAATACCAACATTCACATGAATCATCAAGAATAACACAATAACAATCATGAACGTACTAACATTGACACACTGTCATTGATAATACTCGTATTGATATTTATTCGTTGCTCAAAAGATAAGGTATTTAATAGATAAAATCTTCATCTATGTACTGAAATTTTCTTTGAGGAAGCTTTATACCTCGACGCGACCACTATAACGTATCGTAACAAAATAGTTTTAATAAAAAAACAATTGTACCATAATATGAGGGAAATCAAAGCATGATCAGTTACAGAAAAAAAGATTACAAATAACAATAACAACAACAACAACAATCAACAAAGTTTAATTTTCCAGTAACATGACTATTAGTTTTCTTTATTTTCTGTAATTCTGGTATTTTATTTTTGGGATCTACGTTGTAAAATTTATTCTGATAAATTCCCGAAACGTCAGCATAGAATTGTGCATGTAAGATTTAATATCGACAAATAAGTTACCTTTGTTTATTCCTAATATTAAGGAATAATTGATTATGATTAATTGTTATGAAAATAAAATATATTGAAGAAAAATCACAATGAATTTATTAAATAAATATCATAATTTCATACATCGTCGTAATAAGTAATCTAAAATAGAGAGTATAATAGCAATATGGTCCGAAACAATGAACAGTGTATTATATTTGCAAAGAACTAATTATGGTTCCTTCAATTTCTTGAGCTGGCATTGACGTTTACGATGACTGCAATAGTAATGACGATAATTTTCAAACACTCCATTTTTATATTGTCTTGGCGATGATTTACGGCCGGATGCTCTTCCTGACGCCAAGCACATTACACATAGGCAACGCACATAATCACGAAACACACACAACAATGTCCCCGGCGGGATTCGAACCTACGAGCCATCAGTCCGAGATCGACTCTGCAATACTGCTTCAGCGATCACGGTAAGCCAGATCGGCGCCCATGAATCGAACATTCTGCCATTAAATAACACAATTCATACTGCAGCCCTCCCGGTGCGGACCACTGTACGACGGGAGCGGCGGAGGCGGCGGCGATAGCGCGGATGCGAGTGTGATGGATTACGCAATTACGCGCGACGTGCGTAAGCCGTCACCTGGTGGTCCGCGCGGCGCGGAGCGGCGCGGGCCCTGTCACCGTGCAAATGGCGGGCCGTCGCCCAGTAATTGAAACGAATTCATATTCGGCCGAGAATTGCCCGCTGAGGAGCGCGCCGGGGCGACCTGTGGCGACGTGTGTGTGTGTGTGTGGGGGGGGAGGGGACGTCTGAGGATTTCGCGGGGGGACGGCGCACCGGAGCGCCGCCGGCAGGTTTCGGGGGAGGGGGGCTTCGGGAGGCTTCACCGAGCTTTGCGGAGGTAGTGGGGGGCACGATGGACAGGAAGGGATGTCACATTTGTTTTGGTAAGCTTTTGCGACATGTAATATCTAGTCCCGTCAATTATTTCTTCTTTTCTGTACACTTCTCTTTCCGTCTCAACTTCATTTTTTCTTGGTTCTTCTTCGTCTTCGCCGCCGCCATCGTTGTCTTCGTCGTCTTCGTCGTCTTCGTCGTCGCCTTTGCCTTCGTCATCTTTGACGATTTCATTTGCTTCGTCATCCACATCGTCGATGTCGTCTTCGTCTTCATCTTTATTTTTGTTGTTGACGACTTTGTGTCTCGAGAGGCTTAAGGACATATATTTTTGTGTCAAGCTTTTCGCTTCATTTTAAGATAAGGATTTTCTTACTTTATTTTTTGTGTTCTCGCCGTTTTTATTTTACTAATTTAATCTTAATTTTTCTTTTTACCATCATCTTCTTCCGTTTCATCTTTATCTTAATCACCGCCTTTCAGAACCTTCAGTAAAAGCGGATAACTTCTATTCTGGCAAGATTTTAGGTGATAATGTAATATTAATATTAAATGGATGTTTGATATTGAGAAATAATTAAGATTTATTTGAATAATATTACTTTAATAGAAATGATTAATACTCGTTCGTTTAGAATAAAACCTCATCTCTTCTTACTTTCTTGCCTTACTGCGTTTGCATAGTAAAAGGAAAGTAGAAAGTAGGTGCACCAGACTCGGTGACTTTTCGACAGGAAAAACTCGTATTATCTGGCCCGGACAATGAAATAGTAGATAAATCCTGTTCTTGTGGAATTAGTAAATGACTTATTCCACCACTTTGTGTAGTCAGAATCCACAATGGTTGGATCATTGATATCCAAAAATTGATTGACTGCAAAACGTCCGTCCGGTTGGGGTCAACGGCAGCGCCTAAACCGTTCGGACGATTTTCTCCAAAATTTATATTCTCCGAACGACCTGGAGGAGCTCAATGCTCTGCCAGTTTTAAACGGCTTTTTTGATATTTGGGAATACTCTGCTTGGACACTCAACATTTTCGAAATGTTCTCAAAAATGACTCGATATTTTTTATTGAACTAATTTTTCAGATGACATTAATGACGCATACAATGGATCAGGTATCATTTTCGTTGAAATCTCTACATTTTGCGCAATTACAAAAGTTCAACAAAATCGATGTCTTCATACAACTACCGTATTGAAGATACATATCATTCGTTACTAAAATTGGTTGTTCAAAAACACAACTTGAAATAAGGTCAAGTAGTATGTTTTTGAAAATACACTAGTTTTCGTGTAATTCTGCATGCAATATAGGTAATTTTTAAACAGTTATTTTCTACAAAACTGCTCCAAATTTTTTCATTAAATTTTTGGTAAAATAACCGGTCTTGATCCCATTTTTAGTGAACTTTTCTATAATTACAAAAATTTTAATTGCAAAAGTGCAATATTGATGATGGGTATTTTTTCTCAAATGAAATCGAATGTGAAAAAACAATTTTCAAAGAAAGGTCATGTACAATTTTTTGAAAAATGAGTATTTTCTGCTTGAAGATAATGCATTAAAATGTTTTCTCAAAATTGGCTCTCAATTTTTTCTTGAAATGTTTTCCTCGAATAGAGTAAAGGATATTTATAAAATGTCAAAAGTCTCATTTTCGTTGAACTCGTTGAAATTTCGAAAATTGCAAAAGAAATAATGCCAGAAACTCTGTGCTATTTTAGCTCAATAGTTTTTTAAGGAGATCTTTAAAAGCCGAAACTCGACAAAATGCATCAAGAGTTTTAATTTATTTCTTATCAACTCTACAAGAAAAGTCAAATTATGCATTTGAATCTCTTGATTGTCTAAATGCAACTTTATAAAGGATTGTAAACGGGTTTAATCTACTGACTTGCGTGAAAGGCGCTACGTCATCGTTGTGATACCCTGTCACTAAGTTTCACTGCTCATTCATGCGCTCAGTTTACATTGAACAGAAATTAATATGGAATTTCACTGTTTAATCTATAATTTTTTTTAGGTACGTGAGAAATGAGAGGTAGTTTGGTCACAAGACCATACTACGTAATTTGCAATATTATTTTCGAGATAGTTATACTCTGTGTTAATGTTTCAAGTGGTTGTGGTAAAGATATTCGTCACTCACTGCCGTTACGTACGTTCAATTACTTTTAGAAAGTTATTTATTTTACGGCGGAGCGAATTTCTTTTCTAAAGGTTCTTTACATGACTAGAGATACTTCCAATGGACTGGAATCTGATGAAGGCAGTTTATTAACGAGAACTCTTCAAAAGACCGATGAAGGGGCCTTGGCAAGTTTATTTACGCTGCAGCTTCCCATTACCGAAAATTGCCTTAGGGGTGAAGGCCCAAGTTCCGTTAGCAACTACCATTTGCCGCTTTCCATAAATCGTAGGAAACATGTTTCAGTTTTCAAAACCCCTCACGCCAGATGGTCTCAAAAATTGAGAGCTCGGAGAAATATAGAGTGAGTGTGGGGAGGCGGGCACGCCTAGGTCGACCCCACTAATGTCCGGTACACCCTTTAAATAGGCAGTACTTTTTGGCGGAGTTTGCTAATGTGCGGGAGGGCAATTCTGAGTTTATGCCCGAATCGCGTGACGCCGCGTAGTTGGTCTAGTGCTCGCGAGACTGTGAACACTCCGCCCCTCCCTCTGTGGCCAGCTCGTCACCACCCTCTCGCAAGCGCTCCCTGGGCTCCACTTTTCCCTCGCTTGTCTTCTGAGCAGCTACCTGTCTGCTCTCGTCTCCCCGCCTTCCCGCCGTCCTACTCGTCCTTGCCTCCCGCCTTTCCCGCGTCCCCACCTCCCGCGCACTTGCTTGCACCCTGCCGCCTCCCGCTCCGCCCTCCCGTTCTCCCCCCGCTGCCCGCCCCCACATCTCCCGTTTCCTGCCGTCCCGCCGTTCCCGCGGGCCGTTTCCCACGGCCCCAAGGCCGTTTTCCTGCGTTCCCGGCGTTCCCGCTTCCCCACCTCTCCCGTCGCCCGATCCCACCGTCGCCCGGCATCTCCCGCAGTCCTCAACCTCCCCGCCGTCGCAGACGTCCTTGACGTTTTTGCCGCCCTCACCGTTCCAAACCGTCCTCACGGTCCACGCTGTCTTCGTCGTTCTCGACATCCCCGCCATTCCCGGCGTCCCTGCTGTCTTCGAAAACTCGGTAGTCTTTCGCATCCCAGCCGTCATCAGCGTCCCCGCTTCCTTACGTTTCTCATCGACTCGTTGTTATCCCGGTCGCCTTCATCACCGTTCCCGTCGACTCCATTGTCTTCTCTCTGACTCGCCCATTGCTCAATATCTACGCCATTCAGTTTTGAATGTCTTCATCTCACACTTGTCTCCGCCTCTTCTATCGTACCCGTTTTTTTTGCTTCGAAGTCCTCTCCCAGACGCAACCTGAAACTTCCTTATCGCTGGCTCTCTCCTCGTCACTCACGATTCATTCTCTTCTCAATTAGTTCCCCAGATCGCACCCTATCTTCTCACTGCCACTTTTTTCCTTGCGTGGCCTCAGCGATCCTTTGGAGAGCCCACTCAGTGTCCTTTCTCTTCTAACTTAATTGCCGCCTCAATTTCTTTTCCTCTAACTCCACTTTCTACAATTCTCGTGTCTGTTTTCGTATTCCGTTATTTCGTAAATGTCTTTGCACATTTTCTAAGGTTTAGTAGGGAATATTGTTTTTCAAATTATCATTCTCCATGTTCTCGCAGCATACTTGTTCCACCACGAAGGGCGAGATGAGGGATAAAATGTATAGTGAGTACCTTTGCAAAGAGTTTTTATTTCATGGGAGATAATATTTTTTTATTTAATTATTTATGTCAAAAACAGTTAAAACCTATGTGTTACGTGTTATGAGGAGAAGTTCATTTGAAATTACATATATTTACAAGTTTTCCTATCGATTCTGGCCAAAAATGGCCGTTTCTACCTGTATTCATAATGCAACATGTATACGTAAATATACACATGTATTCGTATCGATTCTGGCCAAAAATGGCCGTTTCTACCTGTATTCATAATGCAACATGTATACGAGTTAAGACAGATGTTGAAAACGACTCAGAGGCTTCGTGTAAAGAACCCCCCAAAATTAAAAAGGTTTCAAAGTCAAGAGGACGTAATATCATCCATATGCATTGGCGAATACCAATTTTGGAGAAAATCGGCTTATCGGTTTAGCCACAAGCTTTGTTAACAGACAGACAGACCGAGACGCGATTTGTCGTCATTCGATTTTTCAGTGTCAATAACCCAGAAAGCATGGATTCTGGCTTGTCTGTACTTGTCTGCTCGTTTCTATACTTGCGTCGTTTCTGCGATGACACAATGACCACGACATTTTTTGGAAAAAAACTAGTGAAACATTTACTCTGTTGCTATGAATTCACGACATCTAGACATCGATTTGTTCTAAAAGTATATTACAACATGTAGATTTAGCTGAAAGAGAACGTATGAGATTGCGATTATGCATGGTAAAGGTTTCGCATTGTTTAGTAAACATCTGATGAGCATTGAAAGACGAAAGTACCACTAAGGGCTAGGAATGGTTCTAATAATAAGTGCTGAACAATAAAACAATGCCTCTTTACCTCAACAGAGGTAGAGGGAAAACTACGCTAGGAGCAGAAGTTGCCCTTTCCCCTTGACACGCGGCAGTTTCGGATCCATGCATTTATTGAGTGCACAGATAATTCTTTTATTTTTATTGATACGTTTATTATTGCCTTCGAGACGGGGGGTCGATATACACTTCCATAACTTACCTGAATCGAAAGTATCGTGGTGACGAGGAAAATATTAAAACAGTTCAATGATGGTACATGGGCTCTTAAATGAGAGAGAAATATGAAAGGGAATTATATGAGGAAAATATAAAAAGACAAACCTAGTAAAGTTAACATCTTGTTAATTAGTAAATAAGTAATTCTAAATCAATAAAATCGGGTAAAAATTAAATTATGTATGTACTACGAGCGTTAACTGGTTCTAATGATATCGGGCGAGAAAAAGCCCCCGGGCCAAATTCCCTCGGGCATTTTGTCGCAGCTCGATGATTAAAACCTTTACAACGTATTTGCATAAATAACTATTAGAATCCCTTCGTTTTTGATGGCTGGTCTCAAATCGTCGCGGCCCCCTCCCCTCTCGCCGCCGCCCGCGCGTCCACAGGTCGCGTGACTGCGTTTGAGGGCGCAGCGGCGCAGGTAGCTGCTCCCGCGGGACATGCGTGCGTCGCGTCGCCTGGCGTCGCGCGGCGGCGTTGGCCGGCGCTGCTCTCCCTGTCGTGAGCATCGGTAAATCTCTTCGCTCGTTGCGACGCGCCCCGGCCCTTCCGCGCACGCGCTTTTCCAGGCACGTCTCTACGTCCCCGTGCTCCCTCTGGTGCTCATGATGTCTCGGCGTTTCCGGCGTCTCCCGGAGCCTGTTTGATACCGCTGTTCTCGTTATATCGCTGACGCCCATGTGCCATCCACGCTTTTTGCTTCGTCTTTCCCCAGTTCTTGCTCGGGTTTGTATGTGGTTCTCCTATCTTATACGCTCTGTATAATCGGTGCTTGCAATTTCTTCAGTCCCCACTTATTTGCTGCGACGACTCAACATCATTGTACGTATTGCAACCTCACAGTGGATTAGCGCGTGTCACTGCCGTCTCGTCCTCACAGTTCCATTGCCTCCTCACTGTGCCTCCTCGTTCTCGCTGTACCTTCCCGTCCTCGCTGTACCTTCCCGTCCTCACTGTGTCTCACTGTCCACGCCTTCCCTCCTCGTCCTCGCTATACCTCCCTGTTCACGCAGTTCCTCCTCGTTTTCGCAGTGTCTACCCGTCCGCGCAGTTCGTTCGTGTCCACTTAGATCTTCGTGCCCTCGCTGTGCATCTCCGTCCGCGCATTGTTGTCCGCCCGGTATTGTCCGCCCACAACTATAATTATTCCTATCACTCCCGGTCTCGTCCGTCATTAACTCAGTCTTCCCTGTCTCTTCTGTCGTTACTACTGTCGACTATCCCCACCCACCTCGTATCGTTAATCTACTTGGCTCTTCACCCTCACCCACCTTCGGATTCGCCATATCGTTCTCGGTCCCCCTTTCCACTCCCTTTCTCACGCCAACTGCCCCCATGCTCTTGCCTCCATAAACTGGATGCTTCGTCGGTTACGTGGTTGAAAGACTGGTGAATTGGACATTGTACACAAGTAGGGGCGTTTCCTCCAAAGATGTCTCGCACAACTCGCAGACTCCGTTGTTTTGATAAAAACAAAAGAGCTTTAGTGTCGGGACATGACCAACCACAAGCATTCTGCGTCTCTACTGATATTCAGTGTTTACTTTCAATCGAAGAAGATAATTGCAGACTTGAAATTGTAATGTTATAACACACTAATACTTAATATAAGATCCTTCAAAAATAGAAATTTAGAATAATAAGATTAATTGCGGATTACATGTTTTGAAAACGCGCGACGTTAGGAACGATTTTTCAAGGTTGTACGAATGAAATAAAGGAACATTATAAATGAGCTATTTTTTGTGTAACAACATTAAAAATTTCAAATTGAATCAAACTTAATTTTGCGAAACAACTTTCTTGTGACGTTTTGGATATTTGACGTCTGTGGCAGAGAAGTGTCTTTGGCTGTTCTGTTTGCCGCTACCTCCCCACGCGTCGTTGCCATTGGCTGAACCTGTAGACGCAATATTTTGTGCCGTAAATAGCTCTTTTATGCACGATTTCTTGCAGCAAAAAAGGTCGTTTATTATACTGATATACAAAAAAAAATCTTATGGCACAGATTACGTCGTACTTCCCGTATACGCACGAATAATTGCGTCAGCATACATTCAGATAATTGTAGGTAGAGAATCACAAGGAGGTAGCGGTAATCCGAATAGTCGACGATTATTTTTTTGAAGAGATGTCTAATATCCGTGTCGTCACAATAAAGTTATTTCCAAAAATTAACTTTGTTTTCCTTTTAAATGTATAATTTTGTTATAAAAAATATACGTATGCAACACGTTTATAATGCTGCTCTATTGTATTCGCACAAAAATGAAAACTCGCTCCTAAATCGATCGTTTTCAAAACGTGTACCCATTCAATAAAACTGAACATAATACACTAGACGCATAATATAATATTTACGCTTAAATTGGAGCATTCGTTGCATGTTTTATATGAAAATAAGATAACAAAATTGAAACTGTATGCTCGTTTCTAAGATGCACTTTTTTAATATTAATGTAAGTAGTAAATAGGATTTTCCATTCTGCTATTTTTTAATATAAAACAAATAACCAATTATTTGCTGCCTGCCCAATCGTCCACAGTTTTTGAACCAGAGAAATAGCGTTTTAGATGATCCTACATATCCTTAAACATGATTTCTTATCTGTAAGGTCATCTCTAAGAGCGTACTTATCTATTGTCTCTCCTTACTACGTACTGCGGCGTATTTTAATAAATATACGATTTTTCGACACAAAACCTCGTACTGTGGGCTTTCCTATTGAAAAAGTGAATACATCTTGTTCCTTTAAGTCATATAAGTACTCCTATAAGTACTGCTAGTAGTTCCTATAAGTACTATTGACACGTAGTGAGATGAATCTACGTTTTGTTGTTCTTGACACTGTCTCCGTGTGTCTGCCCGTCTGTCCGTGTGTCTGCCCCTCTGTCCGTGTGTCTGCCCGTCTGTCCGTGTGTCTGCCCGCCTGTCCGTCTTCAATATTAGCGCCTAAACCGTTCGGATCTTCCTTCAAAATTGATACTCCTCGGTCAATCTGGCTGAATTCGAGGCCCTACGAATTTGAAACTGATTTTTTTAATGAACTTTTCGTATAACGTTTTTTCTAAAAGGGGAAAGAGCGTTTACAAGTGACGCTCATTTTCGTTGAACTCTTGGAATTTTCGAGAACTTCTGAGCTTGAAACTTTTCCCAGCGTTTTCCTCGCAAATACAATATTAAAGATTTAGATAATAATGAAAAAAATATACTACATTTCGCCAGTTTCAAATATGGACAATTTTTAAACAATTATTTTCTGAGAAAAGCTCTAATTTTTTTCATAATCTCCCCCCTCTTAGCCAGAACAAACTACGCTTAAAATGGCACAGTTAAAATACTTTATTGTATTCGTACAAATTAGAAAAGTCGCTCCCAACATCAATTGTTTTCAAGACATTTCCGTATGCAATCATACTTAACATTATCAACGAGTTACATAATGAACCATTGTTGACGCAAGAACACTCCCTTAAACTAACCCAAATGAGGAATAACAAAACGTGTGTGTATTGAAGCTACATTTATATCCAAAGAAAGGCGAGGGACCATTTTACTTGGGCAAGGTGAACCGGATGCAAAATCTGATGAAGACAGCCATTGATTCAAGATGATTTGAAAATTGACTGTGGTTCAGACACTTCCCCTACCGTAGGGACAGAAACGAACAAAAACAATAATGTGTAGATAAAGTGATTGCAGGTTATTCGTTTGTTAACGATTATTCCTGTGTACGTTTGTTTGTAATGTTTAGGGACATCATTTTTTGTGGATGTATTAACATGTATTTTTAAACAAGGATGTTTCGTTGCCAATGTCCAATCATCCTGTTCCGCCCAGTCCCCAGCCTGCACCACGGGTCGGCGTCGTTGCCGCAGCTGCCGCCGCCGCCGCCGCCGCCGCCGGTGGCGCGGCGGGCGGTCCTACGAGAAGTCCGATATCTCGGAAGTCACGTATCGGTAATCGATGCAACGCTGGTATCGGCACGCATTGTACAAGTCGGATCGCTGATAGCGGCAGCTACAGTGGCGGCGCTGGCGGGGGAGGCTGGGCTGCCGGGCTCCGCTTTCCGTGCTTCATTCGCACCGCTCCTCGCCACTTCACTCGCCTTTCTTCGTTCTTTCCCTCCCTGTTGCCTCCGCCCCGTCTCCGCCCTGTTCATTCCCCCTCCCCGGGCCCCCGCTCTCTTCTTGACCCCCTTTTGTGCAGTCATAAACTAATAAAACAAAAAAAACAAAAACAAAAAAAAAACGAAACAATCAGAAACCAGAAAAAGAACCTAAACTAAGAAAACAACATAAAAAACAACCAAATAAAACTTAAATAACCAAACTAGACAGACCACAAAACAAAACAACAAACACACAACATAAACAACAAAACTAATCCAAATACAAAAAAACCAAACAAAACACAAACGATACCAAACAACAAACCACCACTTCCGCTCCCCGCCCCCCTCCTTCGCCGTGCTCGCCTTGCTATGCCCCTCCGGGTCGGACACGGCGCGGGGCTCTGCAGAGGCATGTTTCATTCTATTCACCGTCCCGCCGGCGGTCGACCGCCAGCCCACCGCGCTGCTCGGAGAGGCGACGCCCTGCGCGGCCCTCGTCCGCGCCCCCCACCCCCTCCCCGCGGCCATCTCCCTCGCCCCGTCCCTTCCCCGCCCACGCCATGCCTGTCGGGCGCGCGACAGTCCCTCCTTTCTCACCTCTCAGCGGCCACCTACTCTACTTATGTTGGCACTGTTGCGTCCGTTCCGTTGTTCCCTCTCTCTCGACGGCCCGTCCCCAATGCACACGCTCGATCCCCCACCCCGCGCCCTTTGCTGTGTGCTACTTCACATTACATATTGCTTCACGTTTTTTTTCCGATTTCATTCTATCTATTGCCCTAATCTTGTTGTTAAACGGTTAAGATTTTCCTCATAAATTAGTCCACCTGACAAAATGATGGAAAATTCGCGTCGTTAATTATCAAACTTTTTTAAATTTGCATTAAGTTGATTATTTCGCGTTTTTATATTATTAACTTTGCATTAACTCCTGATATCAACATATATGAACGTTAGAAAAGTTATTTACATAAATCATTCGGTATATTCACATTCTTTGTTTTTCAAAATAAGCAACACATTTTAAGCCCCTGATACCAAAAATGGCCAAAATATCGTGTTTTTCTCGGGCCCGATGGGCTTTGATGATGCTTACGACGGCCGTGGACGTGTGCAATCTCTCCGGAAACGCCGCCTCTCCCTCCACGTCGCCATGCACGTGCCCCCTGCGTCCGGCGCGCACGCGCCGCCCCGCGCAGTTTGTATTATCACGAGGAAATTGACATCAGCGCGAGCGCTACTGGCGCCAGGCCGGCGCGGACGATCTCCCGGCAGCGGGGCGAGTGCCAGGGCAGCGCCAGGGCGAGTAGAGAGGCGTGGGCGACGGGCAGGCGCAGCCGCGGGCGACGCTTCCGCGCTTGGCTGCGCGCTGCCCGTCGCCCGTCTCCCGCCGCCCACCTCCGTCCGACGTCTCGCGCGAGCTCCGCTCCCTCGCGCGGCACCTCTTCGCACCCTCCCCTCCCCACCCGCCCCACCCGCCCCTCCCGCGCTCCGCACGGCCCCCGCGGCGCGCGCGCTCGACCACTCTCGTCGTCGTTGCGGCGGAGCGGCATTGTTGTGCCGCTCGCTTCCCCCTGGCCCTCGCCGTCGATGTGACGTGCCCTGCCCGCACACTTTACTCGCCGCACAAATGCATTCCTTGAGGCGAAATAGAGAAATTCCCCCAGCTCTCGGCGCGCGGCAGCGGCGGGGCGGGCGGCGACGCTCGTCGAGGGAAAGGCCGCGACTGCGGCGTGGGCGGCGCGGGCGGCGGCGGCGGAGGACGGTGCGCACGGAGGCGGCGGCGGGCCGGCGGGGGCGGACCGAGGCCGAGGGTCAGGCCGCGCGGCCCGCGTCTCTTCGGCCGTCGGGTTCGCGTCGCTAGGGATTGCGGAGAAATTATGAGATCAAAAATTTACTCATCTTATTCCGAAACGGAGGCTGGCGCTTGCGCCTCGCCACCAGCCCCGCTGCCCGCTCCCAGCCTCCCGACCGCCCGGACGCGCCCGATGCTAACACGCTGCCCCGTGTCTTCTACTTCGTCTTCTTCTTCTTCTCCTCCTTTTCTTTTTTCGACTTTTCTTTCTGCGGGCAAAAAGGGAACCGCACGCTTCAGCCCTAATGGTGCCGCCACTTTCGACAACCGGTTCTTGCGGTTCCGCTGCGTGTACGGCGCGGCGGGCGCGACCCCGCCGGTGCGGAGTGCGGCGACGCGGCGCGCACGTGGTGGAGGCGTGAGCGGCGCCGGGGTCGGGACGCTTGTTAGCGCGCCGTCCGTCCCGCGCGCCGGCCCTCAGCGTCGGCCCACGGCGTCCTAATGGGTCCCGCCCGCCCTTCTCGCCCCCATGCCTTCCTCTTCCTGTCCTTCCGCCTTCATTTATCCCCGCCATTCCTCGGGCAGCCCACGGTCCACTCCGGTCCCTCCCCGCTGCCCAGCCCTTCCTCTCCACCCCACCTCCTCCCCACCCCTATCCTACCCTATCTTCCTCTACCGCTCCTCGCCCCCCCACACACTCTCCCGGCCCAATTCCGCACCGCACCGCCCTCCACCTAACAGCCGCCTCTTCAACCCGCCTTCCTTCTTGCCGACCATCACGTCGTCGTCGTCGGCGGCGGCGGCGGCGCGCGCGCCGGCGCGGTCACTCTGCTGGGGACGCTCTAGGGCCCCTGGCGGAGAACGCGGCGCCGCCAGTGCCGCCTAAACCCGACTGGTGCAGCTGACCGACGGACGCGACACGGGCACGGAAGCCTCGGGGGTCCAATATTGGAAGCTGCAGGCTTGCTGAGGCTAGATATGCGCACGTTGAAAATCCACGTGAAAAGGGTTCTCTCCTTTGACCGCAATTAAATGCGCACTTTCTTCTCTTCCATGTATTTTCGTTGTGCTCTTTCTCATTCTCTTCTTCTTTCTCCACAACCTCGTTATTATCCTCCTCTTCCTGATTCTCCATCCTCTGTCTCCTCCTGATCTTAATCTGATCGCCTCTCTAATCCGTCTTCCGTTTCTCATTCAATATAGTATAACATTCATTTATTTCTGGTTTTAATTTTCTCGTATGTTTATCTTCTTAAACGGTTTATATCTTTGTCTCTATTTACAATTCTTGTTCAAATCCTAATATGAAATGTGAACGATTTGCAATTAATCCCTCTGTACTTATTCAGGGTCCACCGCAGCAATAACATTAGGGAAAACACTTATTGTTGTAATTTAAATTTCCTCGTTAGAAAAATTATGGGAGAATGTCATTTACACGTATATCACATTGGAATTTTCATAGAAAGCATAAATCAACAAGGCCGAAGATACATGACATCTTTCGTCAATGTAGCGTATCAATTTATTGCTTATGTAAAAGACAGTAAAGTGATCAATTTTATCAGAGAATAGTTACTTTGTTTAATTTTGTCGAATAGTGAATAGATGCTGTAGCTTCAGGTGTAAGCAATTCGCTCCTTCCGATACGAATTAGCGCTGTCGTCTTCTACTGAGAGAATGAAATACTAACATTTACGTAATATGCGGAATAATACGAGGAGAATGAAGAGATATTGATTTTTCCATTACGTATTAGTTTCTCTTATGCTCGACAGAGGCGCTGTCTGAATCCACTTTGTTGTTCATTGCGACGTATTAATCGTTTGTTCTAGCAACATTACTCAATAATCGAAATTCATATTGATTGTTTAGAGCTGAAGCAATTCTAATTACTCGCAAGTTTTCTGTAGTAAACGTCACGTGTATATAATAAAATTCTGAACATAACTCTTTAACGTATTTTGTTCTTATATAAACTGGTAAGTATACACTGCACATAAAAAAAAAACATTTTATACTGCTTTCAAAATGGCAACAGAAATGATTTGAGTGGTTTCTACATGAAATGATAAGCCTTTGCCGCTGTCTGTATTTTACGATATTTGATTCCATAAGATATGTCCATAAGATATTCCATAGGATAAGATATTATATAAGATGTCGGTGCCAAAGGCAAGAAATGTATGAAAATGTTTCTTGATATCGAATCTGAAGTATTGATTCTTATGAAATCAATATAATAAACACACGCTACGGATAACACACTTAAAATACGGAACGTAATATTCGTTTTATTTAAGTAGATGTATTGATTAAATATATTTGTCTTATCGTTAATTAAATCTTGTTTTTTATTACATTAAAACTAATACTAAGCTAAATGCTATTCCAAACTTTCATTGTCGGAAACATTATCATGAAATACTCATTGCTGCCTAAAGTTTGGAGGAAGAGGGTCTTTTCTGTTATTTCAATTTGAAAATTTATTTAGAAAAAGCTCAACTATAAAACATTTACCGAAAAGCTTGTACATTTGTACAGATACTGGAGATTTATTATCGGCAACTTGATATTATCGATCTTTGAAACTCTCTGTTCTGCTCGTTGTGTCACATTTCTGAAATAATGTTGGAAGTACAGAAAATTTGCACTTCTGCGCTTTTCATTTTGAAAATTTGCGCTTTTCAGCTAGTAAGGGTTATACAGCGACAACTGTAAGTAACATTGGGGGTACTGGTATCGGTAACGGTATATGGATGCGCACACAAACAACCTTGCTGCGGGCGAAATTCGAATCCACGACCCTTCTGGCAAGAGGAAGCAACAGCTCTTCAGCTTTAGTGACCTCGGATATAGAGGCCTTCATAGCTTATCGTTGTTAAAATCAATTTCATAAATAGCAGCAAATTTTTTTTTTCTGTCTGATGGTCTTTACTTAATATCTGCGTTTCAACCAATCATGTGAACAACCCCGTTTGGTTGGGTAATTGGGTTTCTACTAGGTGTGGCAGATAGGTGGAGTGCCGATAGTCACCGTTTGAAACCGAAGTAGCGACGCAGGGAGCTGTGGAAGCGCGAGCATCCAAGGCTCGGAGTCCCCTCGCGAGGAGCGCCTGCCGCTGTGAAGCAGAGTGCAATGCCACGCGCGGTCGCTAGCGTCGGCGGCCGTCCTCCCCCCTCTTCCCTCCCCCTCCCCGCCCTGTCCCACCCTCCCCCCGCCGCCCGCCGCCGCCACCATCGCCGCCGCTGCCGCCTCCGCGACCGAGATCAATACTGGGCAACAAATACAAACATAGCGGGGTGGTGGTGGTGGTGGTGGTGGTGGTGGTGGTGCTGGTGCTGAGGACCGACCGGAAGATGAGAAAAGGACGAGAATGGGAAAGGAGCATGACACTCCGATGACGGCTGGCTCAGTGGGGATCAAAGAAGGTGACGTGGGTGAGAGCTGAAGACGAGGGCTCGAAAGGTGCAGAGGGCGGAGTTACCGAGGAAATGAGGATCCAAGTGAAGTTGAATGAGGGTCTAGAACGATGTGGAATTGGGATCGAGGTTGCAGATGAGTGAACCAGCATGCTGTTCATGTAGAATGACTGTAAAACAAGTGGAACAAGAAAACGTCACATTGACATATCTCAATTCTATACAGTATTTATATTAAGGTTGAATCTAATGTTTGAGATGAAATCTGTATTACTTACATTGCCTAGAAATTTCAGAATAATATTCTGAAATAGTATAAAAAGAGTGACCGCAAAGTCTCTCATCCACTCTCTTAATTGCACACTCTCTATAATACCCACACACAACCATACTCACACACACACAACCATACTCACACACACACAACCATACTCACACACACAACCATACTCACACACACACACGCAACCATACTCACACACACACACACGCAACCATACTCACACACACACACACGCAACCATACTCACACACACACACACAACCACACTCACACACACACACACCCACACTCACACACACACAACCACACTCACACACACACACACACAACCACACTCACACACACACACACAACCACACTCACACACACACACACAACCACACTCACACACACATACACCCATATACGCTATAGCACCCTCACTTTTAATTTCACGAACACACACTCGCCCTCACTCTTGCATACACTCTCATTTACCATCTGACACTCTCGTTCGCTCTCTCTCTCTCTCTCTCTCTCTCTCTCTCACACACACACACACACACCCATACAAACACAAACTGAAACACCCCATTCACTCTTACCCTCACATAGTTTCTTATATTGTCATTCTCTCATAGATCACCAATAGTGAAATTCTGTTTCATGGCATTGCTTTCCCTATACTTTTTTCACCAGTGAAATTGTTTACTCTCACTTATCACTATTACGTACGTAGCATAACTTTTCAAAAGTGTGAGATCTCATTAATAGAAATATTGTGAAATTTAATTCCGTTTGCAAGGTATTCGGCACAGGTGTTATTGACACACGTAAATAATGTGTATCTGCTCTTCACGTATCTATGCTATTTACTCCTAACACATCTTCACGATGAGGTGGTGTCCATCAGAGAGGAGGAATTTGATAATGATTTTCTCTGCAATTAATTGACATCCAAGTTCAGTTGGATAGTGGAACTCCATTTTGTTCAAACATAGATAATTCTATTGATTGACAGCTATGGAATATTGATTAAACGGACGAGCGAACGCGATAACAAACGAGAATGAGGTGTTTTGAATCGGCCGAACATCACCACCTTTACCCACAGGAAAAGAAACGATAAAACGACGCGGTTAAACTAGGAAGACCGAGAGCCTAAATTTTAACTCCAGAATTTCGTGCACGTCCTAGTTGGGTCAGATATACATTAACCTGAGCAATTTTTGTGAGAGCATTCAAGAATTTTCTTTTATCGAAGGTTGTGCGTTCGTTCGCAGAGTTTCTCCAATGGCGGCAGGGAGCTCAAATGCTTTGGGTACTTAGAAGGAAGAGTAGCGTAGAAAAATCACCCGGTTTACAACTCATCACATGAATACTCTACCCCCACAGTAATATTTGGTCCGGTTTCAGATAGAATGGTCGAGTGAATTCCGGGAATATTAATTATTTCGGTTGTTTATAAGTGTAGAGCTTGCAATCTCTCAGTACATGATGGTGCTTTTTGCCTCCTGGAATGTGAGATAGTGCCGTCGTCCACGTCTATTTATGAGGAATCTTCTTCAGTTGGGCAACGCCCCCACCGGGAGAAGCTCTTGAGGCTGCGAATGCTCTCTTCACTGGAGAAAAGAGAGATTGTGCGGGTTTCGCGGCCTGTGTGTTAGGGTATACTGCCCAGGCATTCAGCTGGTATTGATCGGAGTCAGCTGGTATCGTGATCGGACAAAACACGGGTTACACTTCCGATCAGATCAGTCCGACCCCGCTGAACATTCCCCTTAGACTGGCTGAATT
>BOPP01000098.1:1776351-1787342 GCA_017312745.1 Gryllus bimaculatus
TTATTATTATCCTGCCAAACCACCGTTGCGACTCGAACTGTACGTCATGCCGGTCTACGATGCTACAGATGCCACAGAGCTATCGCAGCCGGCAGGAAGGTCAGCACATGAGTACGCCAGCCAAAAGTCTTAATGTGTTCCAGTATTACACAGGACGGTCGATAATTCAGAACACGAGTGCTCTAACCACAACCGTCCAGCGGGGCGGCCGAGTGGCGAACTCAGCAGCGCGAAAGGCTGGTGGGGGAGGACGTCGACGCGGGGAGCGTGGGCGGCGGAGGCGGGCGGAGGCGGGGAAAGGAGGGGAAAGGAGGGGAGGCGGTCGTCCGCCGAACCTGCGCGGAAAGTGCCCTTCCACTCCCCTTCTCCCTCCACGCGCTTTCTCCCGCTCCGTCCCTTCCCCACCTCTCCGCGCCAGGCCCTGCCGAGCCCCGCTACTTCCCCGCCGGCTGACGGCCCCTACGGCGCCTGTCCCCGCGAGTACAACGAGGAGTTGAGGCCGAAGTGGCCGGTTAGCACCTTGACCTCCCCGGACTTAACCGGCAACGAGTGAGCGCGGGGGTTCGCGCGGAAACGAACGTGGGAGGGCAGTTCTCCTCCAGTTACCTCTGGTCGCGTTGTAGAGTTTCGGCTAACCATGTCGAGAACTGTTGCGGGGCGTTTCCTTCGCATTGTTGTGCGAACATTCACGAATGTTCAAAATACCAATTTTATATTAGAATCTTAAATTGCCGTATTATGGAAATGTTGAGTAGAGAACATTTCAATTGAATGCGTTGTATATTTTTATGAACCTTGTGGGAATTTGCTTGACTCTACAGTCACGATAAAATATAGATAAATAAATTTGGAGTTATTTATTTATTTATTTATTTATTTATTTATTTTCACATAAGTTAATATTTAGATAATATTATCTTTTCACATAAGATAATATTCAGCAGATGCACACGATTGAGCAAATGCTTGTGCTCCGGTCAGCTTAATGTTATAACGAAAATAAAAACTGAGATGTGGTGCAGTGTCACCACAATTATATACAAAATATTATTATGTTATACAGTTATATTATTTATTTCAAATTTCATTTATAACGGTGTATTTTAATATTTATATTTCATAATAC
This sequence comes from Gryllus bimaculatus, assembly GCA_017312745.1. Lineage (NCBI taxonomy): Eukaryota > Metazoa > Arthropoda > Insecta > Orthoptera > Gryllidae > Gryllus > Gryllus bimaculatus. The sequence continues at coordinate 1,777,478 of BOPP01000098.1, forward strand.
GTTTTAAAAAATCTTCCTTTTTTAAAGAGTCATCCTCTTTTAGCATTAACGAGATCTGCAATTCTTGTGCATCTTGTATGTTTATGTACCTATTTTGAGTTACTGAATCGAAAATAAAGTTTCATGTTTTATATTTTTTTAATTATTTGATGATTAAATAGTCTTCATGAATCACATTGCCTAAGTAGTCTATATGTAAAATGATTCATGTAAATCACATGTAGAAAACACGCGTTGATGTACAAATATCGTCTGTGAAACAACTTTATTTTAAACACACCGTTTATACGCATAAATATTAGTGGTTGACTTATACAATTGACATCAATGCTCTGGCAGTCTGCAATATGAAATTGCATGGTGCAATTTTCTAATACGATTTTGCAATAGTTTTGCCCATACTTCTTAAATTACCCGAACGATTGCTGGATAGTCACTGCACAATAGAGATTTGAAACTGACGGGTCGAGTGCCTATGCTCCCGTAATGAATGTTGGTATGATTCACACCAACACGCTTTTTTAACGAAGAAAAGCCGTTTTTCTCTTCCCTGCAACGAACATCGTAAATTCACAATAATCCCCTCATTTTTAAAACTTAGTTAAGAGCAAACACTACCAAGTTTTGAAACGTTTGTATTCTATTGAGAATGCAGTGAAGAACTACTGTATGTTTATCCTCACCACATTTATTAAATTCCAACTACATTTAATTGTTTTCGGTTGATAAAATGGTTCCGTTCTTTACTTTAGTTTATTAAAATACTAATAGGTGCATATTTAAATATCAAAACAAGTTCACTTAATAATTACATTTAACCGCATAGTTGACCAATAAAAACGTAAATTCACACCATGCAAGTTGTTTCAACCACTTCTTTTAGTATGAAATGTGAAACCTCTCTTCTGTATCGGGAGAGAAGCGCAGGGAATTGCTAATTGAAGACTATCGGCTCGACAGTTTTATATTATTTTGTAAAATCTAACATTAAAAAAAAAGAGTTCTAAAGAAGTATGGATTCTTCGGTACTTCTGTAAGACACTATGAAATCGCAATTTTCGGGATTTTCTGTCAGTCTATAACTCTTTCATCAACTCTGTTAATCATTTCGCATTTTTTAAATTTTTAAAATTAGCAGATTTTGTGTTATTTCATCTGATTAAGTTCAAACCTTATTTATTCCTTGACATAACGTCTTGTTAAATATTTCGCAGTAGTCTGTTACAAATAACTTTGTAGGAAAACTTTCTGGGAAATTCCAATAAATATTACGCCAAAATTTCGAGATATACAACTTGCCAATCATTCCTCGACTCTCAGGAGTAAATGTGAGCTCTGATACCTTAATACATTATAATACCTTCACTAATATATTCATGCTCTGAATGAAAAAATTCTGTCCCTATTCTGTATCAAATGTTCAAAATAAAAGCAATAAAAACTTAATGGTTCGATTCTATTATGTAAAGCAAAATTGATTTTAGATTGCTAGTTTTATATCACATATAAAACAAATAAATCATTGCTCTTTTTCATCTTTTCTCGCTGCTCTTAAATTTTACATAGGGCGTACGGCAAAAAACCCTAGTGGTGTTAAATCGAAAATTCTCTGAAATAAATACTTAGACCTTCAGAAACGATTTTGTGTCGTCGCCGAACTCTGGAAAACGTTTTTAATTTGAGAGGAGAAGTCAGTTTTACCGAAAAATTGTTTATTCGGTCTTGTGTTCTAACTTCACGAAATGCTTACTATTAAAATATAGTTTCTAAACATTTTTTCATTATGCTGAAGAATGGCGATTTTGGGTTGTGTGACGTTTCTTGGGAAGCAGCAATATTTTTTGTTTACTTATAGTATCTATGTATGAATTTAAAGTGTAATGATATTTTACAATAATATAGTTTGATTCTTCTGATTGGTCTGGTTTAGTCACTTGTTACTTTTAAATTGACAATTGATCTGGTTTAGATTTTTGATTTATTTTAAAAATCTTGCTTGTCTAGGAGTTGAAAAAATATTTTACTTTTTAATAGTATTTGAAGAGTGTTTCGAAACGTTATGTAATAAATGTAAAATTTAAACAAAAATATAAAACTTGGTTTCACGACTATATGAATCATACCAGTTAGTCTTCCAACTGTTTATAATAAATGTTAATGAAACTGATTAAAACTGTAATTCATTATCAGTTAGTACATGTATAAACCCAAATGTTCAGACCCAAATTGAAAGTCCTCGACGGGCTAGAAATTGGAATGGTTCACGTATCAACATGCCATTGGGTCCATCGATAATAAGATTTTCCTTAATTCTAGACGTCCTTTATCGGATTTTGACGCAGCAAACCAATTACCAAGTGTAATTTTATATTATAAATTTACTCTTGGGTAGCGTGTAGTTGCAGTGTGCGGGTATTTAACATTGGCATACTGGATATTGTGCTTTATTAATAATTTACTGCTGTATTTATTACTTACCTCTGACTCGCTCACTCGCTTACTCGCTCTCTCACTCACTCACTCATTCACTCTTTCACTCTTTCACTCACTCACACTCTCACTTTACACTTGCATGTATGAAACTACGCGATGTGTCGGGAAACCAGGCGGGAGCTTAGATCTTATGGCGGCAACGAGGTATATGCGTGGGGGGGGGGGAGCGCAAGCCGTCGAATAGTTCGGCCCCGGATCTTACGTTCCAGAGAGGGAGGAACACCGCCACATTGTGGCTATGAAATGTACGCACGGGCTGATGACCAATGTATTTGACGCGCTCGGAAACACGAAATATCAACTCATTCGAGGGATGAGTGTAATCAATAAAAACTTGCGTTAACGCCCAGTGCTACGCTGTCGAGTTTCTTCGGGGATCCGCTCCTGAGAATCCAGAGGCACCGATGGGGGTGACGGTGATATGGACGACAGCGGAGTCGATTGCGGTGGCGGTGGCAGTGACGGGAGGCGGCGGCGGCGGCGGCGGCGGCGGCGGCGGCGGCGGCGGCGATGGCCAGCCTCCTCGCCGTGTGTTTTATTCATCTGGCGGCACAATTATCTGCAGCGTGGCTTTGTGATCTCCGGCGGCTTTTTGTGCGGACGGCCGCTCGCGTCCGTTGTGAGGCTGCATACGTTAAACTCGCGCACAAAAGATTTCTCCCAACCTTGGAGAACGCCAACATGTTTTTTGTCATTTTTAAAAGGACGACCGAATGCACGTTTTGAAAAAGTTTCGTTCTCCGACGGCGCGCGACAAAAAAAAAAAAAAAAAAAAAAAAAAAAAAAAAAACACGCCCGGAGTTTGAGGTTTAACAGCAAGGCGGTTCTATGCATAGGAATCGACAACGAGTCCTCTTCTCCGCTCCCGCGCCCGCCACTTGCTGATGGATTCTGGGGTCATTTCTCCGCGCACCGCCCCTGCAACGGCCGCGACACGATGCACCGCCGCATATCAAGCGCGGCACCCTCGCCCTGCCAAGGTGCTCCATTGCCTTTAGTGGCCAAAGCAACACGATCGACGCTTACGTTTTTCAGCTAGTTTGCATAGATTTTTTTAGTTTATGCGGCTAGTTTCAAATTCGTATTGATCACTTTAGTGAGACTGATCTCTTATTCTCCGTCTCTCTGCTGATGTTTTCTTCACCTTTATATTTAGATCTTTTGTATCAACGTCTTTCTCTGCTTTTCTTTTTCTTCTTTTCCGCAGGCTTCGCATCCTTCGTCTCTATTTATTTCCTCTCACTTCCTTTCTTTCCATCCATCTTCCTTTTTCCAGCCTTCCAACTTCGTTGTCTCCTCTATTCATAATTTTCGCTCTGTTCCTCCACCTATTGCCCTTAACTTTCATTTCCATCTCTACGTCGCCTTCTTCTCTCACTTTCTCATTTCCTCTTTCAATGTCTATTTATTTTGAAGTCCATCTTCCTCAGTGATCTCATTTTCCAACTCCTAAATCAATTGAAAAAATATTTCTATTCTGCATTTAAATGTTCACTCTCACATTCTTTAATTGAATATCCCTTAAATTATAAGTGGACTTTAAACATGTATATTGCTTTCTGCCGTCGAATATAAAAAAAAATTAATTAAAGCATTAAATGAATAATGAATTTTCTTCAGAAAGTTCACAATTTTTTCACACGGACATGTTAACACAAAATTGGAATTTTTTCCATTAAAATATTCTTATGAAATAATCCTAGTTGCTTAGAGCAAAGAATAAAAATATTTATATATTAATCGCATTGTTTGTGGATAGTAAATCATCCCTTAGAAGTAATAATCTGTGAGTAAAATATACATTTACTGTTGAAGCGTTAAACACCGTTGGCTAATATTAATATTTATGATGTGATATCCTTTACATTATTGTCAAGCAGAATAGCTTAATCTACACTAATCTCGGTGCATGACTATACAAGTGTGACAAAAATCGTGTCATTTTCTTAATCACTGAGTTTAGATCTTACACGTCATTATAAAAATAAAGCTACGGCACTTTTAAGCCACAGAAAAATAGGAAGTGAACAAAACCAGTTCACAAAATCATTATACATTTGCCGGTTCTTGCGACCTTCAGGTCTTTGTCTCGCCGTAGCGTGCTCTTCCCACGATCTGCTCTGGTCACAAAATTATGTATAATTCAATGTAAGTAATCGTTATCCGCTCACAAGAGTAGAGTGTCAATTATACTTCCTTTTGCTACAAAGCACGCTCTCCAAAGGCGAACCAGTTCAGCGCTTACTTAGTGTTGCACCACCAGGAAGAGGATGTGGCGACCCTTGTTCATGACTCACTTCCCAACACGCACACTGAATAGTTTAGGAACTGCTGAAGACATTATTCGTGAGCCTTAAATACGATTTATTTCTAAAAAAAAATATTTATACCAGAAGTATTTCAATTCTGCATTAGATTTTACGTCAATCCTTATGATATATTCATCAATGATATATGTATATTCCCTTGCATTCAGAATCGATGAACATAATCGTATAAGGTGGTACGTTGGACATATTGTTTTGAGACAACTTAAACGTAAAAATTGAAGATGAATTCATGAAGTAAAAAAATCAAGATATTTAAAAACGATGCTAAATGATATACCTCACATTTACATCATTTTTTTCCACCTATCGTAAAACGTGTCTTGGTCTCCGCTCGAGGACAATCCACTTCCGGTGGAGTGGCCTAGATTTCTTTTTTGCAGCTTCCACTAACTGGCGCCCTCTCCAGGCGCTACTCTCCGTCGCCGTTCTTCTAGGGACAGCCAGCGCTGCACCTTAAGCCCGGCCGTTGCGTCTATTGCCGCGCACAGCATCCGCCAGAGACCCAACGACTTGAAACCTATTTACTCTTTATTTATGAACGTTAGCAGCCATGGACTCTTTCGGCCGGCGCGCCTGCTTTCCGCGCCTGGACCTGACTGTTTCCCGTGCCCCTCCGCGTATTCTTCCGTGCCCGTGCCCGCACCTGTTTCCTCTCGTCAAGTTTCGTCGAGTATCTCACAGTTCGTCGCGTCCCTCTTCGTCTCGTCCCTCTTCGTCTCGTCCCTCTTCGTCTCGTCCCTCTTCGTCGCGGTCCCTCTTCGTCGCGTTCCTCTTCGTCCGCGTTCCTCCTTCGTCGCGATTCCTCTTCGTCGCGTCCTCTTCGTCGCGTTTCCTCTTCGTCGCGTTCCTCGTCGTCGCGTCCCTCTTTGTCCTCTCCCTCTTCGTCTCGTCCCTCTTCGTCTCGTCCCTCTTCGTCTCGTCCACTCTTCGTCTGCGTCCCTCTTCGTCTCGTCCCTCTTCGTCGACGTCCCTATTCGTCGCGTCCCTCTTCGTCGGCGTTCCTCTTCGTCGCGTTCCTCTCGTCGGCGTTCTTCTTCGTCGCGTTCCTCTTCGTCGCGCTCCCTCTTCATCCTCCCTCTTCGTACTCGTCCCTCTTCGTCTCGTCCCTCTTCGTCTCTCCTCTCGTCCGTCCCTCTTCGTCTCGTCCCTCTTCGTCGCGTCCTCTTCGTCGCGTTCCTCTTCGGTCGCATCCCTCTTGTCTCGTCCCTCTTCGTCTCGTCCCCTCTTATCTCTCCCTCTTCGTCTCGTCCCTTCTTCGTCTCCGTCCCTCTTTCGTCGCGTCCCTATTTCGTCGCGTCCCTCTTCGTCGCGTTCCTCTTCGTCGCGTTCCCTCTTCGTCGCTTCCCTCTTCGTTCGCGTCCCTCTTCGTCCGCGTCCCTCTGTCGGCGCTTCCTCTTCGTCGCGTTTCCTCTTTGTCTCGTCCCTCTTCGAGTCCTCGTCACCTCTTCGTCTCGTCCCTCTTCGTCGCACGTTCCTCTCGTCGCGTTTTCCTCTTCCGCCGCGTTCCTCTTCGTCCGCGTTCCTCTTCGTCGCTTCCTCTCGTCGCGTTCCTCTTCGTCGCGTTCCTCTTACGTTCGCGTCCTCATTCGTCGACTGTCCTCTTCGCTCGCGTCCCCTCTACCGTATCCGCGTCCCTCTTCTCGCGTCCCTCTTCGTCGCGTCCCCTCTTCGTCGCGTCCCTCTTCGTCGCGTCCCTCTTCGTCCGCGTCCCTCTTCGTCGCGTCCCTCTTCGTCGCCGTTCCTCTTCGTCGTCCCTCTTTCGGTCGCGTCCTCTTCGTCGCGTCCCTCTTCGTCGCGCCCTCTCGTCGCGTCCCTTCTTCGTCGCTCCCTCTTCGTCCGCGTCACTCTTCGGCGCGTCCCTCTTCGTCGCGTCCCTCTTCGTCGCGTCCCTCTTCGTCGCGTCCTCTTCGGTCGCGTCCCTCTTCGTCCGCGTCCCTCTTCGTCGCGTCCCTCTTCGCGCGTCCCTCTTCGTCGCGACCCTCTTCGTCGCGACCCTCTTCGTCGCGACCCTCTTCGTCGCGACCCTCTTCACTAGGTCCTTCCTCGTGATGCCCTAGCAAACCATCCTTGCAAATGTGACCCCTGATGAGATTTAGCCCACCTTGCGGGACTGACCTGTTCCATACTGTTCCATCCCATTCTACCACTTTCCAGTCCGTCCACTTCGCCACGCCACGTCACAGCCCCTTCACTTTGCTTTGCTCCACTCCGTCTCGCCCCACACCTTCTGCCCTGCCTTGCCGCCCTCGCTTCTAACCCCCGCCTCCGGCCCTTGCCGAGGCGCAGCCCTCGCTCACCCCACCCCACCCCATCCTCTCCTCTCTTCCCCGCCGCCGCCACTGCTTCCACCAAACAAAAAGGAGGGGGAAGCAGTAAGGTACTGCAAAGTGGTTCCGCAAATTGAATTTTTGAAATTGGAGGCCGGCCCCAGAACTCTCCGGGAACACTCCAGAACACTTTACTTCGCCAATGCTTTTTTCTTCACTTCATATATATATAAAATATATAATAAAGTAGCTATATGATTTATACTCCATGCACTGTAATATAAAGAATTTCCCGTGGCAGGAGTGTGTGGAACTTATTCTGTTAATGTGGATCTAAAACAGCTAAGTTTGTGTCTTCCGTTCCATTTATCAATAGTTATACAGTAGACGGCCACAAGTAACCAAATGTGTTGACTTCATTCTTACTATGATGAAGTGTGAAGTTTTCCTTAATCAATAAGTTATGATGACCAAAACCAATAGTAAACGCAACTTCTTTGTTTCTTTATTGTTGCCTCAAGTTTCTCTTCTTTGTGCTATGTGCTTTATAAATCGTGTGCTCTGCAAAAACAAGTTATAACAAAAATTAATTGAAATTGCGGGCACCATCCTTACATAATGTGATAAACAATGTCTTTACTGTGCAAGGAAGTGAAAGATATTTTGCCGTTTCGTATTGAATGTATGTCGTTTTGTCTCTTCAAATAAAATCATTCTGGAAATAATTTCAACGAAAATAGGAATTTGATCTCGTCATGCTTGAATTTTACGGCTGGAGTATTCTCGGTTTCATCAGAACAATAGAAACACAATTATCTTATTATAAAAATAATTTTGGTTTTCTGTCCCGTTCTTCCTTTTTAAACAGGGAGTGGTGGCACAGGGCATAAATTGATGCCACTGCAGTGCCCCTGACCGGGAGGTCCTAGGTTCGAGACCTCGCGGTGGCAGGATTTTCGACTCTTGCTTGGCAACAAGGTAGACTTCAGTGGCTATCTGGAGGAGAATTCTAGCGATCGGTGGTGTGTCCGATCTATACGAGGCAAATGCCGGAGCAGTACTCTTACAAACGGGCCACAGACCGCGCGAGATATTTCTTTCCTCTTCTTTGCTTTATTCTCACCTTACACACACTTACTCTAACACGCACTACACTACCACACATGCCGGGAGACGGTCGGTAGCCCACAGATTGTTCCGACTGGGGCGACGCCGCGCAGGTGAGAGATGACTGGTTGGAGAAGCCCTGCTAGCCGATATTAGGCCGGCGCCGCGTCTCGCCATTCAGCGAGGTGGGGGTGCCGCCGCCGCCGCCACCACCCCCCGAAACAAGCAGTACTTTTTCAGGAATAGCTATCTCGACATTAGCAATTGACGCGCCCGGTATCACTAATTAATCAATCATTCCTTTTCAATTGCATGTCTTAGGAAGTCTTGTTGCAATGAGGACGTCGTAAATTCACAGACAATTTTTATAGGCTTTTTTTAAAAAACAGTAATAACTAAATAACCAGAAAAATTGAAAAACTTCGGAATCATCTACATTTTTAATTAACAAATGTGGTTTTCTGCACTCTTATCAAGTTACTAGATAAATTTCGGAAGCAAATGATAGCAATTATTATAGATATATTTAAACAATTCAATGAAACTCTGTATAAATAAATCATCAGATTGCTTTAAATGGAGTGATTTGCCTCCAACCGTAATTTTATGAAATGAAAGATAACTAAAAATATCAGAAATATATGCGTAAGTAAAATCAATGAATTTGCGGAGTATTAGAATTATTCCAAAATCTCACACCATAAACACTCACCGACGGTGTGTTAACTGAGTTATGATTGCAATCTTGTGAATCGAACCGTTCATGAAGCAAATACTACCAGGTCCAACATTCCGAACATTTCTAAAAACTAAATGAAACATCATAGTGAAAAAACGATGAAATATTTAAGAAGTATAATTCTGTTATCAATTATTGAAACAGATCTGCTTTATCTCAAATTTCGAACAAGTCCTTTTCGGGAGCACCGTATTAGGGGTATCGAACTGCAGACAATTACCACGCAAATTAAATAATGTTAGTAGAAAACACAGGCAAACAAAAAAAGTTATCAGACCCAAAGGCTTGACACATGTTGCTCTATGTATGTCGGCCGCGCTGAATCTCAATCTGAAACCAGAATTGCACCACTATCCTCCAGTATATTTAAATTGCAAAAACAAACAAACAAAAAAACACCACCGTGAAATTAACAATCTACAATTTCACGGTGGTTTTTCGAAATTAAAAGAAACGGGGGGGTAGAGCAATTTTGTGTCTGTGTCATTAAAGTAAATGATATTTCATCTATAAAATATAGCTGTGATCTATCATATTATTATATATGGTATTTGTATAATGCCCAGGACATCGTTTACAATTATATGCTTGTACTATTACGAATACCAAGTATCGATCTTTAGTCCGCCGACACCACTCGACGTACTCTTCGCAACCAGCAGCGTCGGTATTATTGTGAGACTACACTAGTTCCGTTGGTTTTTCAAGGACTGGTCGACTTTAAAACATTCAAATATTTGTGTTTTACAGATGAACTCATTCAATTTTAAAATTGGCGTATTGTAATGTTATACTGAACATAATAGTTATTAATATCCGAAGTGATACTCCATCGCGAAACAATTCCGTTCAATATGAGCCGCCTGCAAAGGAGCGATAAAAGTCCGTTACAACGGCCCTTGAATGCATTTCTAGTTGAATTGCAGGGA
>BOPP01000098.1:1799656-1820699 GCA_017312745.1 Gryllus bimaculatus
ATTCCGCCTCATCCCACCTCTTTCCGCCTCATCCCATCTCATTCCGCCACATCCCGCCTCATTCCGACTCATCCCATCTCATTCTGTCTCATCTCATCTCATTCTGTCTCATCCCACCCCATCCCGTGTCATCCCACCTCATTCAGGCTCACCACACCTCATTCAGGCTCACCACACCTCATTCAGGCTCACCTCACCTCATTCAGGCTCACCACACCTCATTCAGGCTCACCACACCTCATTCAGGCTCACCACACCTCATTCAGGCTCGTCCCACCTCATTCGGGTTCGTCCCACCTCATTCAGGTTCGTCCCACCTCATTCAGGTTCGTCCCACCTCATTCAGGTTCGTCCCTCCTCATTCAGGTTCGTCCCTCCTCATTCCGCCTCGTCCCACCTCTTTCCGCCTCGTCTCATTCGCCTTAACACTACTTACCCCACCTGACCCCTCCTCATTCCGTCATACCCCCATAACCTAACCTGCTCCACGCAACACACTCCTTGCCCAACACCACTCACTGCATCCTCGGCCCGCACCCTCACCACCACCTCCCGACGCTCCCTCCCGTCCCTTCCAACTTTGCCGGAACCAGCCCCCCCTAACCTTCCACCGTCGAAGTGCGTGGGCCGAGCGAGGGCCGCAGGCGTGAGATGTGGATCGGCCGGCCAGTGTTTTCGTTTCGTACTCTTCCATTGATGTATTTTCGTCGTGTCCGCTCTTTATACAGTTTTCCTCTCGCCGCGCCCGCCGCGTCCCCCCAATCTCCTTTCCCTCTCTCTCCCCTTGCCTTGTATAAACACGCGCCGGTGGGGACGTATTCTAGCTGGGTGGGACTCAGTGCGGGAAATCGCGTTCTTTCGCCCTGAAACAACATTACTAAGAATTTCAAACGAGTTCGGGAGGATAATGTTCAGTATTAGCTTGTGTAAGGAATCGTTTTGCTTTTCCCCGCGGTGTATGTTTGCCTCCCTCTCTGTTTGTGGAGTTGTGTCGACATGGAGATTTTGCTTTGGTCACCCCCTCCGTTCCTGCTTGTTCACTGCGTCTCTTGTTGTGATATAGCTTTTTCTTCTTAATTTTATTTTTATCTTCTACTTTACTTAGTTTGTCGTTGATCAGCAACTTTTTCATACTTTGTAGTGTTTTCTCTTTTTCTCAAGACGTTTATTTTTCAATGTCATTTGAATTCATATCAGTTTTGCGTCATTCTACCTGGTCTCCCTTGAAATGTATTATAATAAGATTACAAAATAGCTTGTTTGATGTAGGCTCATCTTTCCAGATAACTTGAAGAAAATTAATTATTTGTAATGCCACTCAAAGTGGAAATAATTATTTCTGATAAATTATTACTCTTGCTATCCCACCCGCCAAGTTTCTCTTGAGGTTTCCCAGTTACAATTCATTTCATTCTGGCGTTCTACTGAATTAAGATTTGCGAAACATGGCATAATTGGACTATAGCATTTACAAGTCGTAATTCTGTCTCCTGTTAATTGTTATTACTCGACCTAGTACTTAAGAAATTGTTTGAATTTTCTTTGCGAAGTGAATGTTTCAATAGCCTTTTGTTTGGCTAGAAAAAAATCATTGGTAGAGAAAGTCGTTTTCTCGGTTACTTGAACGGGATTAACACAGTTATTACGAAAGAAATAAGTGAACATGCGAAAGCATCGAAATATCGAAATCATTGTCAAATTATATTTTTAGAAGTCGTATGGTTGAAATGTATTATTTATGAATTAATTATTTTTCACTAATTCTATATTTGTTTACGAATTAAAACCGTTACCTACGTACTTCCATTAGCTGTTTTTTTTTATTTTTTTAAACATTGTAAAGAGTGCAATATGAATTATCGCTAACATCTTTTATCATTATGATGAAAACTTCTGAGAATAAACAGGCCAATTCGCTCAAACTTTCTAATGAACATTCGATGTTCACTGCGCCAGAATAAACAGTAGGGCGTCCTAAATCTCTCGTCCATTAGGATCCGGTCAACATAAAGTAATTCTTTCAGATTTTTGTCTCGCCACCCTTTATGCAAAATATTATATTATATTCTTAACATTATGGGTAGTAAGAATGCATTGACATAATATTTATTTTCTGCTTAAAGACTGGTTCTGATTTGTTGTTTGTGAAAATCCACTAATCCGACTTACATATCATTTGTAAATCAATTTTGACGAGTGAAATTAATATAAGGATATTTTGCTCATTATAAATTCAGGACATTTCGGAAATGCTATTATTAAGAGACGCGTGAGATGTAAGATATTTCGATTTATTTTGAGATTGTGAACATGGAGCCAAAGAAGGTATAAACGAGCAAATTGACGGTATAATGAGATCTGCTTTGACGCACTAGTGTAACAAGGTTGGCTAATTAGTGATTCCGGGTAACTGCTCGGGTCATTACTCCCGTGTGTGTGGTTCATGTATTATCGCAAGCGGTGGCAGTAAGCATTATCCACTAGGTGGAGAGATCCGGCGCCGACCAATCGACGGCTACGGCGGGCTTTTCCCTAACCATTCATCTCCCACCAGATGTGCACCGCCCCCAACTAGTACATGTTCTAAGCTCCCGACCGGTCTCCCGACATGTGGTGCAGTGCATGTAAATGTGTAAGTAAGGGGTAGAGTAGGACAAGGAATGGGAAGGAAATATTGCGAGCGGTCCGTAGCCTTTTTGGTAGGGCACTTCTCTCCGGCATTCGCTTGGTATTGAACGGAAAACTACCGATCAGAGAAGCCGGCCGCTAGAAGTCACCACCAGACAGCGATAGAACTCGACCAAGATATCTTGTTATTGCCGAAAATCCTGCCACTTGGGAATCGAACCTAAGACCCCCGTCAGAGACACTATAGTAACTTCAGCTGATGAACTGAACCACCTCTCCCGGTCTAGTGTAAGAAATTCATCGAGTCTTCTTCTATTTCTCGGTATTTTTATTTTCTGATTTGAACGAATTGTTAGAGATAAGTGCATCTATGAGGGAACGAAACTGAGACGCTTGGTGGTTTGCCTAGGGTTTTCCTCTCCCCCTCACTATTTTGAATCCATCTCCTTCAACAGTCTTAATTTTTGAAAGTAATTTTAGAGATTTTTGAACATGCATATATTTTTCATTTGATATATCATTTTCATATTCAACCGCAGTGACAAAAAACACGCGACGAAATTCAATAAACGAGTCCGTCCAATAATTCGACACAGCAACAGGAACGGAATATTCACATTACCGGACGTAGCGGATTATTGATCTTCCATCTAATCAGTTGTATAACTGCTTTCTTTGCGGATGCTGAGTTCGTGGAGAAAAAGTTACCAGATGGATAGAGATATTATGATCTCCGGGCAATCTCTGCACGTTTCAGAGAACAAACATCAACAAACAGAGTATGGTTCGTGACTTTTTTCACAATAGATCCCACTCCACAACCACAGGTGGCATCATTGCGATGACTCAGATCCAAGAATTCGCTTACAGAGGAAGATGGATATCTCGTACGTTGTTTCCGGCGTGTGGGAAGTAAAAAAAGGTCACGCGTCATACGTAGTTGAACAAACATTATTAGGTTCTATCGTTGACCTTTTTCCTTCACCCGTGAATTTTAGGTTGAGCGTGAATGCAACTTAATGGTGCAAAGTACTACAATGTGAAGCCAAATGCTGCGGCATAGAGTTTCGTCAAAGGCAAGGAATGTTTTCACCTTGTGGTTGTTGACTTCTCATACCACCACGTAAAAAATATAAATTCTATTCATTATCCATCTTCCCTCAACACCACTCCTCAAGCACACCCCCACTTCACGCTTCTTTATTAATACAAGGAGAAGGCAAAGATAAATTAATACCGTAGACATCCCTCCAGAAATGATATTGCATACGAGGTACATTAAGGTGATTGCTTGATTTCTCATCAAAAATCGGGCCTGCGAACCTTCGAGTTGAGTAAAATATGGACGAGTTTAACGCAAGTCTAAGGAATGAAGAATTGGATCCCTTCTTCTTAAATGAACATGATATTTCCTGCAATATCGACACTTTGTTATGAGGCGATCTGTTCCTAACATGATATGAGAAGATCGGCATTCATATGTCTAGCGACTTTATTGTCGGTTAACCGTAGACTTGTAGGTTATTTTCCCCAATGTAGGCCGCGACTCGTTTTCTGGTGGGCATTGGCCACTCTCGGAGCCTGCTTCACTCTGCTGCACGCTCTACGCTCTGCGCTTTGCTAAATATTTGGTCTGGCAGGGCCACTGGGGACTGCTCTTCCGAGAAGGAATTCCAGGCATTTTATTGGTTTCCTCCTGTCTCTCCGTCTGTTTTCCTTTGAAGTATTATTGCCTTTGGTCTAAGAGGGCGGAGTCGGCGTTCTCCAATTGATTTGAAGACTTAAGGAATTGCGGCGGCGGCGGGGGGAAGATTTGGCTCGTGGCTACGAGCTGATTGTGCGGCAGGTAGGAGCTGGCACGGACAGCGTCGCCGGCGGCGGCGGTGCCTCGCAAGCACTTGCTGCGTCCAAAGGACCAGGTGCTGCCCGCGGGGCCCTACTTCACCCTCGACGAGGTTTCGAGTCGTCGCCGCCAACCGCGTCCCCTCTACTTCTCCCACTCTGCGTTTGTGTTCTCCTCCGCCCCCGCTCAGTCTCGACCCGTCTCGACCCGTCTCGACCCGTCTCGACCCGTCTCGACCCGTCTCGACCCGTCTCGACCCGTCTCGAATACGCTTCCTTTTGCCTCCACCATCAGTACATGATCCACATGTCCATCTCACTCCCGTTCATTCGCTCATATATTGTCGTACCCTGCCTGCCTCGTCCCTTTTCTTTCTCCACTTGCCATGTCCTGTTACATCATCCAGAGATCTCCTCTCATTTCATATTGCGTATATTCGTTCATCTCTTAGAAAACATACTATTCCGTTGTGCTCAGTGAAGTCTCCTCCGTCCAGTGCCGAATTCCATCCCTTCCGGTCCAGTTCAGTTTCGTCCTGTCGCATTCCATTTCATCATAGCTGATTTGTTTTTGCATAGTTTTAATTAGAGCGTGGATCGAATATTTTCTTCTCAATTCTTCTCGAAAGTGTTCGGTGCTATCTGTATGTATTCATTATTCAATAGTAACTATTTTTGTACGTTTAATTAATAAATAACACCCACCCAGTTGTGTTCAATTCCGTTCCATCCCAACCCATCCCGTTCCATTCCGTCCCTTTGCTTCCGCATGAAGCCCTACCCCGTCTGATATGTCTCTTTCCCCGTCCCATTTCGTGTCCCAACTTTCTCAACTCCACAGTTTCCGTTACTTGCCTTCCTCACTCTCTCCGATCTCTTTCCGCCACCATTCTCTTCTCCGCTCTTTCCGTTCTAGTCGTTCTCGCCCGCACCCCTCTCCAACTCGCACTCTCTTTCCCATCCTGCACGCCCTCTTTACCCGCGCACGCCCCTTCTAAGCCTCTCGGCCTCGTTTTTTGAATGGCCCGGCCTGTCGCGTTCCGCCGCGCCGCAGCCACCGCAGCCGCAGCCCGAGCCCTATCGCGCCACCGCCGCCGCCTGGAATCGCGTCTCCAGATTGTCCGGCGGCGGCCAGGGCCAGGGCCAGGGCGCTTCTGCCTCCGCCTCCTTTGCGTCGCGCTGCGCCGGCTCGCGATCGATGGCGCCGCCCGGGTAGGGCTCCTTTTGACTGATTGCGCGCGCCGCGGGCCTGGCGGCCGCCACCCGCCACCCGGCCGGGCTTTTGCCCGCGCTTTGCTTGCGCTGGCCTGGCCGAGCGCTCTACTGCGCCTCGGAGACGTTAGGCCATGCTTTTGGTGAATGCAAAATAAATACAACTTCAGGCTCCTATGTATACTGCAGCGGGTGTATTTTGTATGTTTTCGTTGTTTGCGGCTGTGTGTGATTCCGTGCGTGTGTGGCTGTATGTATGCTTGGTTGCGTTTGTGTGATTGTACTTTCATTTAAGTGTGCGATTGTTTATGTTTGTGAGATTGTCTTCCGAACATGTGTATGTGCGAATAATACCGTGTTCATGTGCTTCATATGTTCAAATATGTTAGATTCCTGGTGTGTAAATTTGTGTTCGTCTGTTTCGAATAACAAAAATTACACTAGAATGCGAATATTACGTACTTTTGTCCTTCCTAATATTAAATGTGTTATTCTGCCAAAGGACCTCAGTAGTTACGGTACATTAAGGAAAGTATGGATTTTGTGAATTTCATATAAATCGACATATAAAGCGATGGAGAATCCATCAGAATTATTTCAATAGAGATTCCATGTTTTCAATAACGAATTATTGAATACCTACATTTCATTTGATTAAACTATCTGAAGTGTGATGGATAGTTTATTGCTATAAAATTGATTATTAGATAAAACTACTCCATTTGGCCACTTGGTTTTCATAGTGAATGTAGTGTATTATCTGGAATATAAAATGGAATATTTGAATATTGGTGATAATAATTTTAAAATGTAATATTGAGTCACAATATTTTATGTTACAGTTTAGTCGATGTTACAAAGCAAGGTAATGAATGCTTCTTTTATGTAAATACTTATTTGAAGGCCTTTCGCTAATCCATTTACGATATATAATATTAGTTCTCATGTTGTTCTAGTTTCCTCTCAACTATTATTTTGACAGCACTTAAGTTCATTTACCAGTAACATTTTGTATGTTCTGGGTGCCGTACATGTTTAGGAAAAATATTAGTCAATGGCTGTAACCGCAATAATCTGCAACCACGTTAGTTAAATCACATTTTGGTGGGCAGATTTCGGCATTTGTGGAGACGGATCTACTCACAAATTGTGACATATGAAGCCTCAAGAATTAACTAGTCATGTTATATGATGAATGAGGAAAGAACCAAAGAGAATCACACTGATAAACTTGAAAGATATGCATGTCATAGATTATTTGACCATGTCAACGGCAAATCTCATATCTCTTGTCTCGTCTTTGCCTGAGTTTAGTCAAAATGAGTCTGTCAAAAGTGGACTGGCGACATACGTTCGTTATTGTCTATGCATCAATTACAGGCATATGTACGTTGTGATCTCGGTAAAAATGTTATTTCTACGTTGTAATCACCTGGAAAGATAAAAGAACGAGGGTCAATGGTGCATGGTAAAGTGAATGATCTTCGAAACATGGTTAATTATTAGAATTACATATAAATATTAAGCAATTGAAAATGCAATAAGTTTCTTTCATATTTCCTTGGAAATTCTCGAAAATATCACACCAAAATGTTTTTTATGCCAACATTTTTAAAATGTTACGTCGTGTTGCGAAGGTAAAGAAATGGTAAAGTAAAAATAATGTTCTATTTATGAATAAACGTCGAAAATGAAATGTTTCTTGGATATCAGTCTGTATGAAGAATATTCTTAAGAAGAACTGCTCTGTACTCCTTATAAATAATTGTTTAATACACAAGCAATATCTATTTATTACATTAGCTCTATATGAGTAATTCGTAGTAAAAGAAACATTTTAATATATTCTTTACATATAGAGAATGCATTTTTAGTAAAAATTTATGAAGAAACAGGAAATCATTTAATCCTCGTAAGGTGTGCAGCAAATGTCCGTTACTAAAGTTACGTCAAAGGGACGTCTATAAATACGCGTACAGACTCCATAAAATATCTCAATTATTTAACAGCATTGGATAGATTGAGATTTTGGCAGTGTAGAAAAAACATTCTTTAACCACCCATATGAATAAGAGAGCACATCTTTTCAACTGTATATATGTATATATATATATAGCATTGCCGTAACTCGACTCATTAATGCATAGTTTGAGGAAGTCTGAGTATATTGTTCAAACGAATCACCCAATGGACGTTAGTCGACTGGGATTGATTCACTTAAATAGTAGCTATTGCAGCTGCGCACTCTGGACAAGAAGGAATGTTCTTTCTAAAGGCTTTTAAATTGTAAATGTCAGGCGAACGAACAAACCCTCCCGCAAATATAATCAGTTTGATACTAGGAATGGTAAAAATAAATAGTAAAACAAGAAAAGCTGTTGAAAAGGAACAAGCTCTTCGTTCACTTATTTTACTCTAAAAAAATCCGCCAAGTTCTTTACAATTTTTCAAGCGTCAATTTCTTTTTATGCAATTACACTTATTTCTAATAATTATGTGATACTGTTAATATAACAATCATAAAGTAAGAATACTAACAATAAATAATAATAATAATAATAATAATAATAATAATAATAATAATAATAATAATAATAATAATGAATAATAATAATAATTATGAATAATACATTTGAAAGCTAGTGCTTCTTTTTTAATTTATAAAATGCAATGCTGGAAGCAGAATAATGATTGACAGTACGTTCATGAGAGTGTAGGTAGCGAACGCGTTAGAAACAGCATGCGTCACCATTTCATTCTGACGCGGACCTCTTTAAGTGACGGGAAACGTTCGTAAAGGGCAGCCGTAATCTCCGCTCACTGCCCGCCCCAGACGTTAGCTCATCACTGCGTCGTTCCGGGCGGCGTCCACGCTGAGATTATCATTACAACGGAATCTGCAGCAGCAGCCGCAGCGGCGGCGGCGCCGGCGCCGGTAGAGACGGCGGCACCAGCAGCAGCTGTCGTCTCGTCCGCACCCGCTTCCTCCCTCCAGCTCGACTCGTCCTCCGACCGTGGCCGCCCGCGCCGCCACCCCCGCAGCCGGAGCCACAGCCGTGAGCGGGGGCGCGGTGCAGGGCGCTGAAGAATTGCCCTGGTCCTTTGCCAAGAAGCAGCTAATTTTTCCTTCCCCTTAACAAGCGCCCTGGAAGTGTTTCAATTGACTAACGCCGCCCGATCTCGTTACCCGGACACTAAACAGCTTCCGTGGCCAAGCGACGACGGTGGCGGGGTTGGAGCTGGGGGCTGAGGCGGCGGCGGCGGCGGCGACTTGAGACGGCTGCTGGCGCTGGGCGCCGCCTCCGTCGAACGACCCCCTTCCCCTGCCACATCTGTCCGCCTGCGCGTCCTGCCGTCTCAAACCGCCCTGCCCTGCCCTGCCCTGCCCTGCTGCGTCTCGCCACGCCCCTTTCCTTCGCGTCCGGCCGCGTCCACACGATGTTTCGCCCCGCTCAGACGTGACTCTCCGCACCTCCAATCTGTCACGCCCTGCCAGGCGCGCTTTGGCTCCGGGCGCTCGCGCACCGTGTGAGGCCCCGGCACCGAGGCGCGCTCGTGCGGATATTCCGTTTTGCGATATTCCGTTTTGCTTAATCAAATAATGTTGACTGTTCATTAAACAGACCTAAATTATTTACACACCTTTTACGAAATTTGTCAACGTTTCGATCCATGAATTATCAAGGGTTCCACGAATCAAGTATGATGAGATGAAAAATTAACATCTGTCAAATCTTAAAATAGAAATGTTGTATAAGATGTATGCCTTTTTAATGCAAGGTCTAAGTAAATATGAAGATGATTAATTTTTATTTCTTTATTTTATATGAAAAGCATATACTGCTTGTGAGGCTTCGAATGATGGGATATTATGCAAATATTTTTGTACTTCTGTATTACTAGAAACGGGAAAAAACCCAATAAGTGTTTCTTAAGGTAAGCTACTTATCTGCTAGAAAGCAACCGACTGTCCCTATTTCCTCATTTGGTCAAGGGACTCGAAAAACCCGAGTTAGGTATGTCTCAGACCCGAAATCATAGTGGTTCATACAATATTCAGTCAAATAATTCCTGGTGTTTGTTTTATTTAAAAAACTGAATGCAGCTGAGTCGACTAAACTGAAATTGATTTCACGGTGTCATTATTTTTACTGTTTTCAGGTATTATAATGATGTTGTAGTAATATTGATATAATTCGGCTGATGATGATTAAGAACACCGCTTTGATATTGCAGTGTTACTTATTGATTTCTAGCTTTTCTAATGTATACAGGTTTTGAAAAAAATAATGTTAACTCTGGAAAGAACTTGTGTGGGATTCATATTTTTTTAGGTTAGATTTTTAGATAATCACAACAATTCCCGAAAAATTTTAGAGTAATATTGTGAAAACATTCAAGCCTGCGTACTATTAATGATATTGTTACGTTTATTACATCTTAAATGATGTATTCTAGATGTTTATTGATTACTTATTTTTTGTTTTATTGCGTGAAAAAATTGAAAAATGATTATTCTAACGCATTTCTTTTTTCGCAATTTTCCGAAAGTAAGGTTTTCTGCCATATGATATCGGTGATAATTGCAAGGAATTTAAACATGAATAAAGTTTTCGAAGAGTTCAATTAATATTTGGTTGTAAAATGGTACAGTAGTATAATGGTAAAATGGTACAAAATGTATAATAATATAAATGTTTCCAGCGAGTCAAATATTCCGAAGCTGCTGTTCGATTGAAAGATGTTTGCAATTGACAATTCTTTTATGGAAACAACCCAAAGTAGGGTAAACATAAGATAACTTTTCAAAAATATTTTTTAGTATACGTTATGAGATAATGTAATTAAAACACAATTGTATTTTTTGTGCTTTCTTTAAGTTCTCTTAATGTGGTTAACAACGTAATGGCATTGATTTAATGGGGTATATGAATAAATGGAGTAGGAATAAGTTATGAAATTTAGTAGAAAAAAGTTTTAGTAAGAACAGATTTTGTGAGACCACGAGACATCGGCGGTGCTATATATTCTTCGTGACGAGGCGATAGTGTCTCTGGTCTCGATAAAAGGGACGAGTAGTTCTTTATTACTTTCAAGTATACACAAAGCCTCCTACGGCTTGGATTGGCTAATAGTGATGCCGGGCGCGGCAACTGCTAAGGTCATCAATTCCATAAGTGTAGTGCATGGTTTTTCCTCGGGAAGTGACGGTGGTCTTTCCCCGCTGGATGGCGAGAAAGGCGCGTACGCGAGATGCTATCTGGCGGTCATTTAACGACTGATTTTGACTAGACTGTATAGCAGACCAACATATTAACGGAGTAGTACTCCAAATAATAAAAAATGTTAATGAAGAAATACTCCTAGCAAGCGCTCAACGCCTCCTAAGGGTTTGGAGGCGCATTGCATGATTATCAGACGCAAACACTTTCAAAAAGTTAATAACACCAATAGTTAATAAACTGAATATCACTAATATTACATGTATTTGTAAATATCACCTACGTATTTACGGATGCTCGGTATTACTCAGTAATAAATATTTGCCTGATATACGAGGTTCATTATCTTTTATTTCAATTTCTTTTGGAATCTCAATTCAGTTTCAAACCGCCACTATGATAATGAGCCTAAAAAAGAGTAGTGCGTGACGTTGTAAACCTCTTTCGTCAATACCTCTAAGAGTGAGTGATATAGTTCCAAATCATTCATGCTGAGGTCTTTGATGTTATTGTTATTACTATTAGTTATAATAATAATAATAATAATAATAATAATAATAATAATAAACAATTCGTTAAAATTGTTTTCTTTGGAGTTCTGTTTCATTTGGAATCTCCAGAGCTGCCGTGTTGATAATGTTGGTTCACTAGGTATTACACTACCGTGTCCGATAACGGATGAATTGCTATGTTCAGTACTGAAGTTTCGTTGATCAGAACGTTCTAATTTCAAATTTTCGGATTTGAATTATCGACAATAGTGAGAGTCGAACCCTAACACAATCTAAATAAAAATACAGAATCCGGTTGCATCGATTGCTCGTTTCCGTTCATTCCTCCGCCCACTTTTGGACGTATGCCTGAGATATACCATCAAACAACGGTCATAGATCACTCGCGAATCTTCCTCCCCCGTTCCATCCTGTTTCCATTTCCACATTTGGAAACGTTGCCTTGACCCCTCATTCCCGTATGGGCCATCCCTCATACTCTCGAAAGACTGTTGTCATCGGAAAGTGTCTGTTTGGGAGGTTCCAGTCCCGACAGTGGCAGATTTTCGATACTACCTCTGCAGGTAGGTCGCATTCAGCCACTGTCACTAAGAGAATTCTATCGTCCAATTGCACTGATCATTAGTTTTCCGTGTTTTTTTTTCAATCAATACGAGGCGAATGCTGGAGCAGTTCCTTAACAAGCGGGCCACGGACTAGGTGTGATCTTTCCTTCCTTAGATAAGACACACACATAGTCGTAGAACAGTCAGAAGCTTAGAACTTATCTCGCTTGAAATGATCTGCTTTGCTGATGGTGACACGTGGAGGCGGAAAACCTCGTAAGGCGACGTGTAATTAATTCTGCGCCAAATCTCACGTTCGAGTGAGGTGGAAAACTGCTACCTCCCGGCTATAATAACCACTATACTCACGGTTATAATGAACTACGTAGTTGACGCATCCAGAAGCTTTGAATACTCGCTCGAAGGATTCGGACGGCAATGCGAGTAAACGTAGTCAAAACCTCGAACTGGGCTATTGCGCTGTCAAAAAACTGTACACTTACATTCCTACTCCAGATGATCAGAGGTAATTATGGTTTATCGAAACATATGGCGTGAAAATTTTCTCATTACAGCCTTCACCTGCTTTCATTCGAAGCTCCTCGGAGGGTCGGACGGGCCAAGAGCAGCAAAAAGAAAGACTAATATCTGAACGAAAACAGAAAATAGTATATAATAAAATTTCACCCTTCTCCGTCTTTCCTTCGGAATAGAAGAAGAAGAAAACAGAAAAAAAGGGAGCAGACTGCGAGGCGGCAACGAAGAGGGAGAAGGCGGTGGCGACGGCAGCCACCCGACGGGGGGAAACTAAAACAAATGAAAGGCCGGCAACGCTCTCTGTCTACACGAGATAATGAAAGCTGTGAGAAGAATCTTGAAGGCTCCGGACTTTCACAGCAAGAGGAAGAAGGAAAACTCCGCCAGAAGAAATGTATTCTGCTCACAGTTCGGAGTTAGACAAGTCCGGGAATTTCAAATGGTGTGATATCTTTTACCTCGAGGCCCGTCCGCCCGGGTCGTGTCGCGTCGCTGTATTCTGCGCGGCCCAGAGCCCGCGCGACGCTCAAAGAATGACGCTCAATATTTTATTTTATTTCTTCCCCTCTCCGAGGGTGAAATGAAAGGTGGAAAAAAAGTTGCGACGACAATTTCATCCCGAAGGAACCACCAAGGTGAGGGTTGCGTCAAGACATCGAGGCTGTAATTTTGCCGCGTCGGGTTTTGTGGCGGCGGTTTCATTTCGGTTTTAATTTTGATTCGGCCTTGACGCACTACTTTTTACCACTGTTGTTTCTTACGTTTTGTTTCGGTTTGTTGTTATCTTTTCTGATTACTTGTGAAGTAGTTTTAACGCTTATACAAATGTCAATGAACAGAAAGAACAATGAAATACGCAGTATTTTCTGTTTCGTGAAAATGTAGGATATGTCATTGCATAATACAAATTGCATTGAAGATCTCAGACGTGTTTTCATACATTAACACTGATCATAGTTAAAATAAGTGCTTTAATACGCTTTCTTGTATGTATTGTCATATATAAGGGACAAGCTGATGAAGTATTCTTTGAAAGATCGCAAATCTCGGCATAATAAATAAAGAAATCATAGGGTTTAGAGAATTTAAATGTTCATGATCACTGTTTCATTACATGTTTATCGTAAAAGAAGACTTCCTTAGGTGTCGAATCACAAAACTTATTTACATATCAGAAAATCCTCAAGTGAACGTTTTAATTTTTTTAAACATAAGAACCAACGACAGAATTTGTTGAGGTAACGCAGAGCAAAGACATCTGCTCGTGACCATTGTCATAGAATTAAGGCCTATGATACGAACTGCGAAATACATCTCTTTCGCCTACGCTTAGAGACATAGTATCAACTTCAACATCATCATTATCATCATCATATTCATCATTTCTGAATATTAAATCACAAGATGAATGTAAAACTTACATAAAAATACATTTAATAGAACAACCATTTTATACTATGGTGTAGAGAGGAAAAGTATTGCAATCATTCCATCAATCGAATTTTGCATTAAATGTATCAGAGAAATTGATAGGTTATTGCGTAGTACACAATAGTTTTCATTAGTGCTAATGAATTAAATACTCAGGTTTATTGAAATAATTATTTTTAATCCCTGAGCGGTGTTGTAATTTTACCTTTTTAAATGGCTCCTGTGGTGGGCGAGTAGTCGCTGGCCTTTGAATCTCCAGAGCGCGGGTTGGATTCCAGTTCAGAAGCGTGAATTTTCGAAGAGTGTAAAATCCACAGTATGACATCTGTCCCGCATAAAAAACGAACCCTTGCTAAATTTATGGTAAAATTAAATCTTCAATCATTTCCGACTTTTTCAGATCCCATACGCTTAGCCGGGGATGGCTGAAGTGCTGTAGACCTATTTGTGAGAACGTTGTTGGGCGCTATGGCGGGAAATGTAGGAGTAAAATTTTCCCCTGCTAAGCTGGGAGCTTAGACGGTGCCAGCTAAAAAATCAGCAATTTCCGTTAATGTCGTGGGTGAGCCAATGAATACATGAAATTATTACAAACAAACAGTATTACAAACGTTATAAATGCTTTATTAGTACTTCTCTAATACATGACAACGCTCATGAAAATAACGATTAATGTTTCCTCTCTCGTCAACGGCAAATATCATTAGTCCGGCAAGTGTAGTGCATGTTTTTTATCACGAGAGGTGGCATCGATCCTCCCCCGCTAGATGGCGAGGTCCGGGGTCGACCTACCCGTCGGCTTGCGGGATTTTCCCTAACCAGGTGTCCCGCAAGTGGTGCACCGCCACAGCCGGGACGTTTCCCTACATATGATATAGTGTTGAGAATGTCTCTCTGTGTGTCTGTGTAATAAAGGGGTGAGGATACGAGAAGGAAAAGGAAGGAAAGATCGCGTCCGTCCCTGGCACCTTTGTTCGATAGTACTTCTCCGTCATTCGCCTTGTTTTGATAGGAGAAACCTCGGAAAACTACCTATTAGAGAGGTCGGTCGCTAGAATTCTCCTGCTCAGAGCTATGAAAAAGGGAATGTATACGCCCGCTTGCGCCGGACGCGCGGCCTCAAGGAGACGTAGCGATGTCACCTGTTAAGCCGGACGCCGGCGTCTCATCCGCCAGCCGCGCCGCCACTGGGACTCGCACCACGTCGCTGTGCGTATCTGCATGCGGCGGCCGTGGCGGCCCGCTGGGCTCCAAAGGCCCGTTGCCCCCGCCAGCAGGTGCTGTTCGAGCAACCTTTCGCCCTGGCCCAGCCCAGCCACAGCCCAGCCCAGCCCAGCCCACCCAGCCCAGCCCAGCCCAGCCCAGCCCAGCCAGCCCAGCCCGCCCACCCGCCCGCGCGGCCCACTGGTGGGAATTGGCAAAAGACTCACTCACTCACACACTCACTCACACACACAATTTAATTTGAAGTTGCATATTTGCAGGGACGTGAAATAGTGCACCTGAATCGACTATTCTACAGTGTTATCGAAGTAAAATTTAAAAACAAGTCAAACGTACCTGTTCAATGTAAAAACTGTAAAAATATAAACCACACGCTACCAAATTGTAAATTAGAACCACGCTGTGTCCGATGTTTAGATAAACATCATTGTTCAAAATGCCAAAAGCCTAAAGGTTTTCCAGCAAAGTGTGTTGACGTCTTTCAAAATCATACTGCTAATTACAGAGGATGCAATATATTCAAAATAAAAATAACCAACAATAATTCTTTTTTAAATTTTCAAACTAATGTTAAAACGTACCAAAGACCAAATCAGCCTATTAACCAACCACATCTGATTGCAAATTTCAACAAAACACAAGTTCCCCTCCCAAAGTTGGTAATATTAGAGACTTTGAATAACTTCAACAGTTTCCCAGAATCACGTAATAACCTTACTAATAATTACACTCTAGTAACACAACTGACAACGCACCTAAACACCTTAATCCCATTAATAAAAACTCAAATAATTAATTCTCTATTCCCACAAATACAATAATTTATGCAACAAATTATGCCAACAATAATAAACAATGGACAACAACAACGATTTAAAATCCTAAATTGGAATGCCAACGGCCTTTAAAGGCATTGCTACGACTTAAACACTTTTTGTCTCGACCGAAAAATGATATTGCATGCCTAACTGAAACTCACCTCAATTACAATAATGAAATGAATATTCCAGGTTACGTAATCCATATAAAAGACAGAAACGCGATCCACACAGGTGGGGGAGTAGCTATCATAATTAAACGTAAAATAAAACATAACCCCGTAATAATATCACTAAAAAATAATCTAGAAATTGTAGCAATATCCCTCTTTCAGTAGGTAACACCACATTACTTACAGCTTACAAGCTGCCAAATAAGAAACTGCTAATAGATATTCAGAAAACTATATTCAGTAATAATAAAATAATACTATTAGTTCATCTAAATGCAAAAAATCAAGCATGGGGCTATTATAACATCACTCAAGGAAAATATTATTAGAAATTGCCATTAACAATTGGATAAGACATGCACCCACGCAAACTTATTATCCGTTTAATAAAAATATTAAACCGGATATACTTGACATAGTATTCACGCAAAATGTGAACTGGCCCATATATCAGTACGCTATCCCAGCATTAAATTCGGACCATAACCCAATATTAATACTGTTTAATCAAACAACTCCAACATTTACTTCTTAGAATCCGCTAATAAATGGCAAAATAAATTATAACATATTTCAGAACCAAATAAAGCCATTGTATAACTATTCTAAAAACCTAAATATAATAAACGATCTTCACCAATCTATAGAAACCTTTGAAAATGATATAAAAAGTGCAATAAAATCATCAACCACCAGAAAACCAACGCGAACAAAATAAAAATAATTCCCTTACCAACTGACATAACAAACCTAATTGCCTATAAACATAAAATACGCAGACAGTGGCAAATCAGCCTTAGTTTCTCGATTAAACTTATGTTAAATTCTCTAAACAAAAAAGTAAAAAAACTTTAAAGTTAAAGTTTCCCCAACAGAAACAAAATTCTTAAACCAAAATATATAAAAAAAAACAAAATCTCGAAGTGTTGACATAATCCCAAACATAATCATTTAAAAAGTTCCAAAACAAACAATTAACTCCTTAACACCAATGTACAATTCTCGTCTCATATTAAATTATTTCCCACATTCCTGTAAACTGGCACTAATGCCCATTGCAAAACCAAGTAAAGAGCATTTTAAAACAGAGAAATATCAACCAATGATCTACTACCAACGCTTTTAAAAATCGTCGAAAAATTAATAATAAATAGAATGAACACATTCATAAACAACAATATTATAGCCTCTTCACAATTTGGTTTCCGCAATAATCTTTCAACAATATATCAACTATTAAGATAAACTGATTCCATCGCTACTAATTTCCAAAAATTAAATATACATTAGCACTATTTCTGGACATAGAAAAAGGTTCGATAAATTGTAGCACAAAGGTTTATTATATAAAATACGGCAATATGGATTTCCGCAATATTTACAATAAATAATAAAAAGTTCCCTCGTAAATCGCAGTTTCAAAGTAGAAGTGAACTTAGTACAATCTTCTGTTTATAATATCACGGCCAGTGTCCGTCAGGTATCTCCATTGTCACCTACCCTATTCAATATATTTATTTCATATCTTTCAAACTAATGCATTAAAAATAGTATTACTCGCAGATGACACCGTAATATTTACAGAGCATCAAACCATAACAACAGGCCGAAACAAACTTCAATAGGATTTAAACACAGAATGGTTTCGGCAATAGAAGATTAAAATCAACCCCTCCATGTGTAAAGCGACAATATTTTCATTTTAAAAAATGCTATACTATAAATTCTTTAATTCTAAATAACACGTTTATTCAATGGCTCTCCCCTACCACTTGAGTTAAATTTTTAGGACTACACATTGACAAAAGGCTTACTTAGAAAGATCACATAAAAATTACAACTAACAAAACATTCATTGAAATATTAAATCTGTGCCCACTAATTAATAAAAACTCAAAAGTCAATATTGATACGTCATTATCCATTTTCAAAACTACAATAAGATCTTCACTAACCTACGCCTGTCAAATTTAGGGAGGTGCAGCAATTTAAATAAACTACAAATAATTCAAAATAAGTATCTCTGCTGGACAGTGAAGGAACTTTGATTTATCCGCAATGAGCAAATTCAAAAAGAACTCTCTATATGCCTAATAAAACAATGGATAATCAGACTCTCCATGCGACTCAATAATAACGTACCATCCTGCCCTGCAACCCAAAAATTTAAATTAGGTTTCACTTCATACCCGTATTCAAGAATTAAAAGTTCGCATTGCACAGACTTACATCGAAATAAATTCGAGAAACTAGAGAACCCTCCCTGGACACTCCTCTGTAATTAATTAATATTTAATTGTGAGTTAAAAATGTGTAACAAATGCCGTATGCTATCAACTTTCTATGTATGATTCAAAACCTTGAAAGACCTAACAGGCCGAACAAGGATTAATAAATTTAAAAAATTCTATTTTACAAAAAAAAAATTGAACTTGATTTTTTTTGTTGATAAATACAGCTTAACTAGTTCTTTGAAAAGTTGTATATGTAACTGTATATGGGAGTGTTCAAACATCTAATTTCTAAAAGGTTGCTTTTTAACAATTTGCTCATATAGCGACCACTGTGATTATTTTAACTGTTAAGGGAACTTTAGGAAGAACAGGTACGGACTACACGAACACACACAATCATCCCATGTCCGAGGCGGAATTCGAACCCGCGACCTTTCAACCCGGGACAGCAACGGCTCCTCAGCCTTAGCGAACTCTGCTATCCTGGCCGGCAAAGATGTAATTATGATGAGTATATTTCCGGAAAAAATATTTAAATAAGAACATTTAATTGTGCGAGAGGGTGGAAACAAATTTGAACTGCGATTTTTTACGGAAAATTCAAGGTTTTAATAAAAATTGAACTATACTACTTTTATAAGCACGGTTTGATTTATTCAAAGATGCAACTCAAAACAAAAAGTTTTTTTTAGAAAAATTTGAAAATGTAGTGGATTTATTTCAAGTAAAAGTTCCGTTTCAAATTCTCCGGACCGTGTGTTCGGTCAGGCCCCAGGGAGGACCTTCAGGAACCCCAGCGCCGGTTTTTTTATTCAAAATACCATAATCGATTTTGTGCAGCATTATACCATTTTGTCTATACTTCGTGTATGCTTTTTACAGCCAAATATAAGATAAAGTAAACAAATAAAAAAGGAAATATCAATATCAGATCTATGATATTGGAAATGAGTGGTCCATCATCAAAAATGCATGACTGTTCTAACCTCATTATAAAATTGTGTTAATTTGTCCCCGGTGGTGAAGCAGTTTTCTCAAGCCAATGAATTGAAATGCTGGGCACGAACCTGGCGATAATATTCTGGTGACGTGATGGGGAAAGGAAGATATAACACGATTTAGGTGATCGTTCCAGCCAAGAATTTAGTTGTGCATTTCGGATCGCCAGATAATCTTCTACGTTTCAGCGCGTAGGAACCATAACTCTCTCGAATGCTAACGGTATTCTGAAGGAAGAGGCGTGAATGGATACCGTGCATTGCTTCTCACATAAGTCATTGACGCTTTACGAAGTCTCAGCGCGTCGGTACTTCTGTCACATTTCTCGGGATTCCTCCTCGTCGTGTATACAATAACCTGAACTCGAACTCTTGGCTTCGGTTCTCGCGATAGCCCGGTTGCTGGCGCGGAGGGGGAGGATGCTTCGTTCACTAAACGTGATTGCTTTTTTCTGGAAACCGAACCCGAGTCATTCGACGTAGTGCCCCCTTCGGTGTAGTTGCACGTGCGATGGCTCGGGAGTGTGAGAGAGGACCCCCCTACAAGCTCGTAAACGGGTAATGTAGCCGTTGCTTGCTGGGCTTTCGTGGCAATACGGCGAGCGGAGTGCGTGCTTAGAACCTGAGAATAATTCAGAATACATCACGAGTGGTAACGACATCGTATCCTCGGCTCAAGAGGCGATGTGAAGTATAAACAATGTAAATCTGAAACTGCAATAAAAGGAAACTAAGAATTAAAGTTTTGTGATCCAAGATGGTTGTCAGAAATTGGGTAAGGTTTGCTTTGATTGTTTGAAATCGTGAGAGCTGCAAGAAACTTAATATCTTTTTACTCACAATTACATCTCGACTAGTTGATTTCCCAGCTCTGCCTGTATATTTATTTATTATATTAATTTGTTAAACATCCCCGCTCCCCTGGCGACAATACCATCTCGCCGCCACCAAGTCACATCGTTCCCAGGAACGTTCCCCGCCTCTCCACCACGCCTAGTCTAGTGCCTTTTATTGAATTGGTGTTGATGTGTGGAGGTGTTTTTCGTTTTCTGATAATCATTTTTGCTTCACTCGTTTCAGAGTTTATTGCCTGTTCTTTTGCAGACGTTTTTTGTCGGAATGCAAATGAGTGCGGGAGGTGTGATATTTTTAAAGATATTCTCTATTTTGAGAATATAAATAACAACTAAATAATCTGAGCTAATCTGATTAATGTGGTTGCTTCTTTTATCTGATTAATTTCTTTTTTAGAAAAAAATAGTAATTACATGGAACTCATTGAACTTACGAAGGAGTAATGACATTTAGAAATAATGGACATTATTCCAATTATTCTGCTAAGCAAGGAAGTAAATTCAACTTTGAAATCACTGTTAAGGTTAATTAAGTGCAAATTGTTCGAGTTTGCTTGTACAAATCTCTACTATTAATCGTATGAGTATAACAGTGAAAAATGGAGATAAGAAATAATAATAATAATAATAATAATAATAATAATAATAATAATAATAATAAACAAATATATTATCAAGCGCGTTTTTTTGATTTAGCTTTTGACCCGATTTCACTTACGTTTCGGGCCAAATCATCACTTGGAGCAGCATGTTTGGCAGCCAGTGTAGGCGCCACGGACATCGCTCTTGCACTATGTTGCAACGCCGATTGGC
>BOPP01000098.1:1833307-1864750 GCA_017312745.1 Gryllus bimaculatus
CGCCCTCGCCGCCTGGGTTGCACGATGGCCCAACTGCTGTTAGGAGTGGAACGGGGCGGATGCGTCATTGGCAATGTAACAAATCTTTGGGTGGCCTGGTGTAGCTGGGTAATATTAGTGTTATAGACATCATTTACAACTCCCCCATACGGCAGTCTTTCTTCCGTTTTTTTATTTACTTAATTATGTTTCACTTATTTCTCTATTTAGTTATCTATTATTTTATTATCCATATCCAATATGGCGCTTAATGGTTTAATGACACAGTAACACTGCCGACGCCAAAGATGATTATGAAATCTATTGTGAAATTAGAAGGTAGAGAAGGCTTCGCTGGAAACTCAAATATATGCTAAAAGCAGTCAAAAAGAAAGTGTTCAAAATGCAATTCTACGTCTGTATCGATACGGTTGCGACAGCCGCCATGTTCTATTTTGTGAACGAAATTCATTAATTATAATGACGCAGAATTAGTTAGAAACTTGATCGCCTGTTATAAACGGCTGATTTCAATACAATACTTCAAATCGGCTTTCTCACTGTTTTGTGTATTATGTGCATTGTATGCCCCGCATGTGTTATGTGGTCAGGAGTTTCATGAAGATTGATGATCAATTTTGTTTGACACTTTGCCTCCTGCATTTTCCTACTTTTTTGAGCCTTCATGGACTTTTGTTTCTTTAACTCTTAACAACAATTATATTACATGTTGTCATTAGTTAGTGACAGTGTCGGCGTCTATTTTACAATACGAGTTTTTTTAATATCTCTAAAATTACTGGTAATGCTTGGCAGACAATTACAATATGCGTATTCGTACATGCAAGACCCATTAATACACAATCTTCAATTTACAAGAAAAGCCGACGAAATTTTCACTAGTCCTGCGCCAAATCACAACCAGCTGTAAATGGTAACGTTCTTAAACGACATACTAACTGTTTCTGGAATGATATAGTCACCATATCCACAAGTGTTTTTGATAATTTTGTTCTAAATAGCGCAAATTAATTAAAAGAATTCGATGCAATCAGCAAGAACAATGCAAA
Source organism: Gryllus bimaculatus (assembly GCA_017312745.1). Taxonomy (NCBI): domain Eukaryota; kingdom Metazoa; phylum Arthropoda; class Insecta; order Orthoptera; family Gryllidae; genus Gryllus; species Gryllus bimaculatus. Next base: position 1,834,357 of record BOPP01000098.1, read on the forward strand.
ACTATTAAGGGAATCTCTCATTATTTTAATGATTTTTCGGAAAATGCGACAATGCACGGCAGCTCGCCGTCAAATATCTGCTGTACATTCGGCCCACTGTATATCCGCAGTCTGTCCTTCGCCCTTCGCGAGGGAGCCCTATCTGCAGGCAGCAGCGACGGCGACGGCGGCGGCGGCGGCAGCAGCCGCACGCCGTGAAGACTTCTGCTCGGGCGGGCACGGGCGCGCGTGCGTGGGAGGGGCGAGGAGAGCAGGAAGAGGGTGGACGGGGAGGGAGGAGGGAGGGAGGCTGCGAAGGGAAAGGGCAGGGCGTGGAGGAGCAGGGGCGAGGAGCAGAGGCCGCTGTCCGAAGGGGGCGTGGAAAGCAAAGCAAGGCAAGGCAAGGCAAGGCACGGCAAGGCAAAGCAAGGCAGGCAGGCAATCTTCTTCGATCGTCTGCCCCGGAAACAAAGGGAATAAAATATATAAGATCCGCCAACATTGCATTCCTTAACATAGCAACCTCCCCCGCACCGGTCTGACGCAGAGAGGAGGAAAGGTTTAGAGAAAAGAACATAAAAGAAGTGAGGCAATGAAGTTGTTATTCTTTTTTTCTCTCGCGCTCTCTGTCTCTTTCTAGAAAAAGAAACAAGAAGTTGAAGCTCCGAGCTCGCCTTGTAAAAGATATATTCTGTGTGATTGATGAAACACTTGTGAAATTGATTATCACAGTTCTGCTACTTTTTAAAAAACTTATTCTGTGTGTTGGATAAAAATAATAGAACGGACGCCGTGAAGTTTTGTTTTTCAAAAAGAAAAGAACAAGGAGGTTAGAAATGCGAAAGAACACATAGTACAGCGTTTCCTTTAGCAATTCTAAGCGGAAGCAAAGCGAAAAAAAGGGGCAGAGCAGAACATTGTTTTGGAGAGGGGGAGGAGGGGGGAGAGAAAAACCCGGAATTAAGAGGCAGCACAGCCACGCGTTCGCAACTTCCTCTCCATCCCCCGCCTCACACATCCCTCTCCCCGCTGTCAGACGCTCGTACCTCCCCTCTTTCCCGCCGCACTCTCCCCACACGTTCACTCTTTGCCACCCCGCTGTGCCCCGCTTCGAGTGGCGAGCGTTTGGGAGCGCATGTGAATGTAGCCAGTTCGTCCTGTCAGTTGCTCGTACCCCGCTGAAATGAGTGTTGATCAAGTATTTGATTGAAGAGTTGTTTTCATCGCCCTCTTGTTGTCGTTTGGGCGAGATGCCGAGAATTTTTTTCTTTGGTGTTGTTGAAACGGGAAGAACAGTGAAATTATTTCCGCAGTTTATTTGACCGCTTGTGAGAGAATTGTTGGCCCTTCGGGATAAGGAAAGCTTAGTTGATATGTTTGTATACGAATGAATTAAGTTTGTTCAAGACATGCGCACAAAGAATAATGAAAAAAATATCATAACACCTGTGTCAGTTTCGACAATAATCTACAACGACATAAACTTGAAAAAGACGGAATAAGTTTTAGTTACGAAAACATCAATATTTAAATTTAAAAGCAATTTTTTGTGTAAATACAGGCCACTTTTTTGGAATATATTTTATAACAGGTTCGACTAAATATTATGCTTTACTCTAGGTTTTGTTATCAGTAATCTACGATATTACAGTTCGAAAAAAATCAGTAATCTAAATGGCAACGTTTATTATGATATTGAATACCGGAGACAACCATTTTCTCATTACATACAACAGTTAATAAAATGTATTTGAAGAATCCAATTGAGAGCGTGAAGCAAAATATCCCCACAAATTGCCAGCTAGTTATGAAACTGTTTTAGCTTCCTCGACTTTTTGTTTACATCGACCAATCGATGAGCTAATCGAGTGAATAGCAAGGGCAATTCAGAGGAGGAATATCTACAAACACATTTAATGTAATTAATATTTAACCCAGGAACACATTTCTGCCGCTGCACATTAATTAATATTTCCTTTTTAATTGACAACTTTTCATTTTTTTGGAAACATAATTCCACTACTTTTTAGATATTAAAATATTTTGGAAATTTCAGTTTTTACTGAAAAAAATATATTTAATAAAACGTTTCTCATATATAAATCAGTTATTTATGAAAGGGCGTAAGTAAATTTTTGTTAAAATGTGATACAGATGAGATAGGTTTCTGTGGGTTTTGACACGCATTAATTATTATAATGAGGCACTAGTCAGATAATAACAAAGCAATGAAATGAACACCCATTTTTTAGAGGTCATGTATGGAAGGGCTAATGTCAAATGACTTAGGTCTTTCATAAATCAAGAGTTTAACGTAGTTTATGCTTTATAGTTGTCAGCAGAGTTTAGTATCTACTGCTTTGTATTTTGTTTTTACCTTCAAATGTCACGGATTGTTGAATAATGAGACGTTGCCAGATTGTCATTATTAATTTATTAAAAAGCGTTTTCGGGGGCATATCAACTCACGTCAGTCCTTTTACTTCGAAAAACAGTGGCAGGAGGACCGAATTGATTGTCATCGTTGGTTGTTGATTTACAGGCAGTTCTATAAAAAGAGCCCTGCTCTTTGAAGCTGTTAACGTTGTTGCAATTCATGAAGAAAAACTGCAACTTGTGGACTAAAATGGTTTTCTCTATATCCTACAACTTAGCTTTTTTTAACTTAAACCCTTTCAAAAATAACCGATTCATATTTGTTCTCGGATAAAAAATGTAAGTGTGCTAGGTAAGTTTTGGTTTAGTGACTAGTACTTTTGTTCGATATTCTTGGAACAGTGTGTACTAAACATCGTGCATGAATGATCCATTTTATAAAATTTCTCTCGTTTTCTGTGGATTAATTGATGTATTTAATTACCTGGTTGATCTCAATTTTAAGCGTACTTTAATTATATTGTTACAGATTTACTAACACAATTAACAATTCTAACAAAACCAAAATTATTTGTTTTATGAAGAGGCCAATTGATGCGAAAGAAAATATTATAACAAAAATCTGAATTTTTTTATCTGGTATGTCGTAGGAAGCAATGGAAGGGATGTACAGTTTATTAACATAGTTCAAATATCGAGCTGCCAAAGGAGATAAATGGTCATTATCCTAATTCTTGGCCACAATGTATGTTTGTATGTTCTCTGTTTGTATGTTCTGCACTTAATTTTAATAGAAAGTACACTTACTGCCTCGGGTTCTCGCTGCCTGAATTATATCAATACATTTAGTTGCAATTGTGCAAAGACCACCAACTGCGACTAGTGAGCCTTCACTTTCTCTCGCTAAGTATTTCTCACGGAGAGGACGGCATCAGCGACACTTGTGCGACCTTCCAGTAAAAAACTGCGCCCTGGGGCTGTCCTATGCCCACGCATTTCGTTCCGGCTGCCGACTGCCGTCCCGGGCTGTCGAGTCCGTCAACGGCGCCTCCCCCGCTTCCACTGGTCCCAGAGCACAGTGTGAGAAAACTGTCGTGTACACGGACGAAATTAATATTTAGCAAAACAAAACACAAGTATCGTGACGTGACTGGTGACTTAGCATATGTATTGCGTGGGGAACGCAATGTGACAGTGAAAGAAATATATTGAATTGAAGAATAACAATAAAACCATTACTACACGATATAACATTTTGTAGGCTGCCTGAAGACATATTTAGTGACTTCAAACAAAATGTATGTACGTTTCATTTTTGAATGTGTTAACCACAGTTTACCATTAAAATGGTGTTTACCAGTGTTTCTATTAATAGTGTGGAGTCACTGAGGCATAACTTAAGTAATATCCATTTATTAATAAACATAACTGCGGGAAAGGAAGAGCCAAAATCATTAGTATAATTTATGAATACTTTTTTCCACAAGTTAACTTCTTTATTTTGTATAGTTTAGAATTCAACAGATTTTATATAATTTATTTCTTATCGGTTATCTGATTTGACTAAAGTAGCTATTCGTGTTTTCACGATCTTGCTCCGGGAGAGAGATGCTAATCCACTGCACTTAAAGAATCGTATGGCTACTTCAGCAGTTTTAACAATTGCAAAATGTACGCTACTTTACAGTACAAATGCGGACGTAATGGAAACACAACAGTGCTATGTGTTTTCATAAAAAAGTATATGACTACAAGTGTTCTATATTTGTGATTTCTTCCCAAAAATAAAGAAACAATTTTACCATTAGCAACCCTAGATGCATACTACCCAAATTTAATTTACAGAGTTTTCATTTATTATTAGTATGAAAATGTTACTAAACATACTTATACATATTTAGTATTTACATTAAATTTGTCCATTTAACGTACTTTTTGCAGGTGATAAACGTAAATATTTGTTTGTGGTGTATGATAGTTATTACTTGTGAGATTACAATTAATTGCAATAATGGCATGGGTAATAGAAATTAGTCAACCTCAATTACAACATGTGAAAGGGTCAGATTTTTTTTCATTAATCTGGTGACAGTAACTTATCTTTTGATTACTCTTGTGTGGAAGTGGAGCGTAGACAATATTACTAATGCACTTTTCCAGGAATGAGCGCGTAAGATTTGTGGGGCAGTGAACCGAAAAGATCTTGTTCATAAAACGTATGTAACATTGCCGGTGAAACACGAATACATTTATGCATCCCTCAGGGATATGCTGACTGTGGTCAGTATTGGTATGATGAAACATCGATCTGGAGGTAAGCAGTAGGCATCAATATTAAAATTACGTGCTTGGCGTAGCCCATACGTGCTGCTCAGTTTGATACTCCAGCCATTCAGACCTTCGGTTTGATACACCAGCGATTTCCTCACTACATTCGTTCTCTTCCCTGCGTAGCCATGTATATTACGGTGGAATCACTTGTCACATCATCATCATCATCATCATCATCATCATCATATCACCTACAAGCCACTTGGTTTCTGTGATTTCATATTTCTACTACGCTATTATTATTATTATTATTATTATTATTATTATTATTATTATTATTATTATTATTATTATTGCTATTACTATTACAACTATTATTCTTGTTGTGTTTTGGTTTTGTCGATTGTGATGGGGCTATGGTTTCTATATTCTAGTATGTTCTCTGTGGTTTAACCTTCTTTACTTTCACCAAAATCCCAAATGCGACATTCAATGTGCTCTTAAAGAACAATGTATACTCGTCTTATACAAATATTAACTTTTAGTTTTGCTTCATGAAACCACATTTTTTTCGCATTGACAAAACAGAATCTGCACTGTGCGGCGCGGTGAAGCAGGGCGGAATGCGTCGGGCCTTTCCCCAGTCTCCCAGCGGACCCCGCCCCACCCCGCTTTTCCTCGCCCCGCTCCGGCCAACGCACAAAGTTGAATCCATGTAAAGCGGGCGCGGGGAAAGATTTTTCCTCACCTCTGGGGTGCGCCTTTGATTAAACTTGTACCCCCGCCGGCCTTCGCAAGTGCTACACCCGCACAGGGACAGCGCGCTCGCGCCGATCCATCAGTGTCGGCCGGACCTCTGGCCCGCCTCCGCCCCCGCCCCCGTCGCCGCTACGGCTCCCCGCCCTCGGCAGCCCCTGGCACCAACGCCGCTGCCACCGTCTGACGGCTGCCTCGGAATTTCCGCCCACGCTCTGCCTCCGGGATTTTGAGTTTTTCTTCCGAACGCACGACGACACGGCGCGGCGCTGGAATTTCGCTCGGTGAAGACGAAATCTGCCTCCGGCGTTCACCTGGCCTGCTAAAACCTCAGCAGGTGCCTAGGCATCGAGGCTACGTTTGTCGAGCGATCTTTTATAGCAGCACCGATTAAGGTGGCTTAGGGCATCAAGGGATGCCACTGCATTGCCCCTGACTGGGAGGCCCTACGGTCGAGTCCCAACGGTGCAAAATGCTATTTCGTCACTATTTAGCTAGGTCGACTTCAGCCGCTGTCTGGAGGAGAATTCTAGCGGCCGGATGCTCTGATCGGTTGTTTTCCTTGATGTCTCGGATCAATAACAGCCACATACCGGAGCGGAACCCTAGCAAACAGGCCACGAACCTTTCTTTCCGTTTTTTCGTATTAACTTTCTGTAACTACCTACTGGCATCGAACGTGGAGTAACCCTCCGTTAACCTGGTCAGTCATCGTCAATCGTTAGTCATTGTTTTTTATCCTTTCGGCTAAGGGATCAGTGCCGTTAGATCCCAAGGGTTCCCAGATGGTCAACCATTCAGGAACCTACGGTGTCTGGAGTTGCTTGACCTCAGTGGACTTTACGGAGCGTGGCTAAACAATTCGGCTACCTACGCCGACTATTCCTTCCTCTTGATCCGTCACCTTCCTTCCTCTTCCTTCTCCCATTATCACTACATATTACACACTTACACTTGCATGCATTACACTTTCACACATGTCGGGAGAATAATCGGGAGCTTAGAATTTTTTCTGGCTGGTACAAAATACCAAGATGTGCGGTTCCTCGCAAGTAAATGTGTAGGTCGAAGCCGACTTCTCCAGCCAGAGGGGGAAGAAACCTTCCACCTTACGTGATAAAAAAACATGCTCTTCACTTACGGGACTAATGACCAAAGCAGTTGACGCGCTCAGAGAAAGGATGTAATCATCTTATGACGCCAATGATGCCTCTCTTTACATTCTCAGGTACTATTGAAAATCAACAAAGTGAAAGGCAAATATCACATAACTCAGGCAAACAAATCACATAATACAAGCAAAAAAGACAAGAAATTGAGCGAACATCTTCGAAACTAAGTGCGATAGTTAATTGGAGTACATGGCAACATGCCAGTGGCTGTTCCAACAACCGGATCTGCACTTCCGACAAAAATAAATTAATTCCTATGATTAATCAATATTTTGTTGTAAATATATAACGAATTTGTTTTTTATTGGCCAAACATTTTTTTTTCATGAAAGATTATCATAATGGTAACGTACAAAAGTTTGAAATTAATTTCTTTATGTTTCTCTGTCAAAAATGTGGATAAAGCTGCGGACTAAACGTTGGTCGCGCTAATGCCGAAGCGGGAGGAGTCGCATAGTGAGATTTAGTGTTGTAATGTACTTATGCATTCTTTGTTCTCATTTAAATTGCTTGAAACGGGCAGTAGTTTATTTACAAAGTAAAGAATTTTTGTACTAAATGACTCGCACCTAAATGGAATCTATCTAATGAAAGTATAAGAAATGGACGAACAAAAAGAATAAAACAAATAAAATAAAATCGAAAATCATTGTTAATGCAGTCGTAAAGTTAGGTCGTTCAAATCGTAAACTCTAGTCCTGGTAATGGTAATATTTTAATAATCGCTCTTTATATTGCGTAATGAGCTTAAAGTATCGTCTCCTTACATACGTGAATTTTCGCTCTTTGCAAACAAGAACAGTTAACTTCCATCAAGAAATAGCTGATTCCGAACGAGGAAAACTGTGAACTTCGAGTATTAGATAGGTAGGATAGGTAGATAGTATTCCCAACAGTTTTTCTGATCAACAAAACGAAACAACGAAGAGAGGGATTCCAAACATATTGATTTATCATCAATCTTACAAGTTAAATTTATTAACAATTGAAGATCGATATTTGAAAATTTTAATTGGAGAACATATTGATACTAACTATCGCAATATTCCTAGCTCCACTTAAAGTTTTAGATTATTGAAATGTGTAATGTATTTGGATGCAAAGTGTAATTTCATTTTGTAAAAAAAATGTACACTTATAAACTCGGACTCGTGTATGCAAGATTGTGTAATTGAGTAGTTTCTATATCTATGTGTACATGTATAGATGTATGGGACACAGATAATCAGCCAGCGTCAGATGTTAAATATAATATTTAAGAAGCGGTTTTAAGAAGTCGGTTAATTATGCAGGTGTCGACTTGTCAAGACTCAATTATGATACTCATAAATTCATTTGGACATTTACACATGTCAAATATTGGTTATACATGCGAGCATTGATTACTCTGTTAATTTGTGTTCTCGTTCATATGCAAAAGAGACAAGTTACAAGTAAATATTTTTTCTAGATATGCATGTCATGTCACAATATTATTTTGCTCATTAGTTTCTTTGTGCAAGCAAGATATACTCTCACACACACATTTTAAACAATCTTGATTTTCGTTTAATTTTTAAAGACTGTCATTAATAATTTGTTTTTTAATGCTTAATGTTTCTTATTATTTATTGACAGACAATAAACTTTAGGTATATTTATTTTTACAGTTTGCGCATATTCACTTTTTCTCATTATTTACTTCAAATTTGATTGTATATCAGAACGTTTCGGAGACATTCTTCTCCGTATACGTATACACATCATTTTTTAAATAGTGTATCACGATTATTGTTGTAGTTATAGAAAATGAAGCGTCAAAGACTTCGATTATTTTTATTCAAAATTTTTCCGAAGACAGTTCAGCAAGTACCTTCGATACTAGGTGATGTTTATTTCAACACAAATATGTTACGCAGGGATTTAATGATGACTAGTTTTCTGTAGGTTCTCTGTTAATCGTCGTTAAGCCTCTGTATTGACGTTGGGTGCTGTGACTCGGATAGAATTAGCGCCACTCTTGTCATGGGAACAACTCTTACGAACCGCTTGTACCTCGACAAGGGCCGCAAAAACTCCGATTTTCGTTCCGTATAAAGGACGAAGGAAAGAAACTTAACAAGCACTTAGTGCGCGCCACGCGAAAAGTAAGACGTCGAGTTAGTGCGAGTGCACGCATTCATTTTCGCTAATGACGCCATTTTGATTGCTTCGCAGCGGGGTGCTCGGTGGGTCACGTGTTGTCACGGCTTGCCGCTTTGCATCCCTGAGGCCCTCCGCTGCGGCCCCGTTCCCCCTTTGCCACCTCTAACATCCACCGCCTTCTCCAGCTTCCTCCGTCCTCACCTTCTCCCCACCCGTCCTAACCCAACATCCTCTCCCGCGAGTCACTCGTGGTGCCCGGCAGAATTGGCCAACCTTTTTAATGCGCTGAATATTTTATGCGGCCGAGTTATGTGCGACGTCGGTGCCACAATCTTTATGTTTTATCTGCGGCGACTCGCTCTAGGGGGTACTGACTCCCCCTTTTCATCTCCATGGGGGGCTCAAGAAATTGCTTGGGGGGAGTGCGATCATCTCTTGCGTTACTGGCGGAGCCACCGCGGAAATGGGGGGGGAGGCGTGCCGGCGGGACGGGCGTCGACGGGGTGGGGTGCGGGTAATGCGGGTACTGTTTTTATTGCAGCCTCTTTTGGATGTCAATGTTTCATATGATGGCTGTGTTAGAGGCGGTGGCAGCCCCGCGGGAAGATAACGACTGACGCATTCTTGGAGGTGGACGTCCTCTTCGGGTTTTACCTACGGCCACTGCCACGTAATTGCGAAATGCGCTGATTGATAACTTCTGATTTCATTAGCAATTAGTGATACTGCAAGTGTACGTGCTCAATAGGTGATAAACCTAAATGCAATATGCGAAAGAAAGCGGGGGAATCCAATACATTTTTTATTTAGAGAGAGAAAGAGAGGGAGAGAAAGAAAGGAGAGAGATTTTAAACTGGTTTAAAATTGTATTCATTCTTCGATATATGATGAGTGGGCGATGTGGTATATAGTGAAATTTGCTTTTATCTTTAGTTTTTATTATAATATAACAGACGCAATTAAACATTAATCAATTAGTTTATACTTCGAAAAAATTGCGGTTAAATTGCCTAAACACTTTGACACTTTTGATTAAAGGCGTCATACACTATTTATGTGAAATAATCTTCTTGAACTCATTGTCTCACAGCCTCCTTGTTCACTTCACAGATTGTCTTTGTATTCCTTTCTTTCCTAGAACATCTCCGTTTTTTAAAATTTCTTCTCAAATCTTCGTTTCGCTGATTACCTATTCTCCTCACACCATAGTCTAAAACATTCTAACAAGTTACTCTCAGTATAATAGTTTTCCTTGTGCCTTCCCTTCATCACTTTTTCAACTTTTTTTTACCTTTTATTATATAGAGATAATCATATCATTTTAATTGTACTTGTTTAAACCTTTTGGAAGTGATCTTCTTCCCTGCAATTAAATTCTTTCATTCTTCATTTTATCTTCCGAGACAACCGTTTCTCTAAAATACTTTTCATTACCCTGAATTTCAGTTTTTTTCCTTTCCTGGAAAGGGAAGCTTTTGCATTCCAGAGTACATTAAGGGAGTGGGAATTGTCTGTTATTAAGTTATAAAATCATTAATGCTGACAGTATTACATCTCGTGACATCCGGTGGTGTTTTAAAACGTAAGTGTGAAAAGTTGTAACTTGTCTGTTATCTTCATTTGGAAAATAGCATCAAGACATTGATGCAAATTAATGGAAATCTATGCAAAATCCACTGTATTTATTGTGCCATTTGAAGTTTTTATATGCTAATTTATGAAGACTTGTTTAAACACACACATTCTCTTTTTATAGTAATTATTGTGCCTTACGGAATGTTTCATTAAAAAACATTCGCATTACTCGAATGTGTGCATAGATGTTTGTGTCAATACATCGATATCGAACTAAAACTCATATTTTATGATAACTTAACAGCAATCCGCTGTCAGATTTGAACAAGGTTTCTTTCCATTGACAGTTCAATTCTTGTAGTTTCTGTATGGGTAGAGAAACATTTTTCAATAGACATTTAGTTTTCAATTCTTCATTGAGCATGGAATAATTTACTATAGTTACCATATACCAGTACTAAAGACGGTCTTACGTGATTTTACTTTCTCTTTTGTTATTTGACATGAATACACTTAATTAGCTGCATATTCCATTCCAATTCCTTTACAAAGAAGATATTAGAGAGGAAATTTTTCATTGAAAACCATTGTATCTGTTACATAGTTTATCACCAGTAAAATAATGAAATAATTGTATGCGTAGTCATTGCCAACACTATTATTTATTAAAAAATCAGCTTTCGATGGCTTAGACATCATCATGAGTTTTCTGCTGTTTGGAAGGCTGCTGTACAAAAACGACTACCATGACTTCCATACAGCAGAAAACTGATGATGACGATGACGACTAAGCCTTCGAAAGCTGCTTTTTAATAAATAATATTGTTGGCAATGACGACGCATATAATTATTTCATTGCAAATGCCAATGATAACTCACCACAATACCTATATTATCACCAGTAACAAGATTGTTCTCGATTTCCGGAAACGGAACATTTTGTTTCAGTCGTGCGCAGCAAGGGAGAGGCTGTTGAGTCACTAGAAGCGATGTGCTTAGTTGATGCCTAGAAGTTAAACTTTTCGAAGCCTTTTTTTTCAGGAGTGAAATGCTGATTGAGATTGAAAGCAGCACTTTAGAATTTCGTGAGAAAAATGAAGCGTCCAGCAATATTTGCTATTTTGCATACCTTATTTAATGTCATTAATTGTTTATTCATATCTCTCCCCTCTCTTTTGAGAAAATATTTTAGTTTGAAAACCACCCTCACTTTGTCAGAATTAGTACTATGTCATTTCAGTGCAGAATATCTAAAGACAGGGCAGAACATGAACAAGCGTGGAAGAAAGAACTAATGTGCCAGAAATGGCTATAGAAGTTTTGAAATGCGAGATGATTCGGGGTCGACAAAAAGGAGTTAAAATTATTGAGAACTGAGACCGCTTGGCAAACAGCAACCAAGAGAAAATGAATGTAAATATTGTAAACGTATGATGTAAAGAAAAAAATAACTAGGAACAAAAAGAGATTTTGACAAGATTTTTATGACTGAGACGGTAAAAAATTAGAGATGATGCTCGAAAATGAAAATGATGAAAATGGTCGAAGACAGGTAGAGATGGTTGAAAATACTGCCCATTTCTATTATGAATGGTAAAGAAGAGAGAATGGTAAAAAGGAAAGATAGACACAGTGGATAAAATCGCATTGAAAAACGAGGAAAACAGACAAAATGGGGATGCTGGAAGCCCAATGGTATTCGCTTAAGGCGATGGCTGTTCCATTCGTTATGGTGTACCTATGAGTAAGACTAAGGGCCTGGCCACTCCCGGTAGACCGCGCGGGCGCGCAGACCACGTCAGTGGGTCTCCGGGGAGAGGTACGGCGACGCGGGGGTGGCCTGTTGCCCTTTGAGCAACGCCCTAGTGGCCGACGCCGCTCTTTCTTCCTCCCCCACGGTTTTTTTAAATCTCTTACTTGCGTATTCCTCGACGCATTTGAAACTCCCGTGATCGCCTTCCGAGCGTTTTCCCTACTCCCCCATATATATTCACAAGGGACACATTATTCTGACAATAAGCCAGCAAATTCGCAACCACAGGAGGGGGGGAAAGAAAAGAAACGATATCGTCTTTTTTTTCCTTCCCTGCGGCCCCTGCCGCGCCCCCGCCCTCACGCGCAGTTCAAAAAGAGATCCAAATCCCTCTTTTCAACACGCGCAGGTTTGACCTTAACAAGGGGAACAGAGCACGCCTTTAGAATTTCAAATGCGGAGAAAGCGAGGGGTGGGTGGCGGCGTCGATAGTTGCTGGCCGAAGGTCTGCCGGAAGACGTGGGAAAAGCCGCGATGATGGGAAGGGGCAGGGGCGGAGCATCATGACGAGATGGAACAGTTGGGCAGGAAAGGCATGAAAAAGGCCATTCGTAAACGGGGGGAAGTAAATAAATTATATTATAATCTAGGGGAGCCCGGGCATTCGTGTTGAAATGAGAGAAAAATAACAATTATACTTGTAATCGCAGTGAAATGTTTAGTGCGTATTAACTTTAGCGTTAGAACAAAAAAAATTCGTTTCCGAAAGGGAGGGTGACGCTTAGCAATGACTGCCTCAGAATATTTTTATGTCGCTGATTGCTGTTCATAATACACGTGCTCCTTTTGAAGTTACATTTTAATATCCTGACTGTGCTTTACAACTCCCAGTCTTGGGATTGGGCTGCTAACTGCGTACCTTTATAGCACTGGTTGCAACATCAGTCGGTGTTGTCACTGAGACATCTCAGCCGATCCGAATAACCAAACGCTAGAATGTTCGCCAAACGAATATTCGTTACTACCCAATACCAATCCATTGCGAAAACGCTTTGCAGCTGTATAGTCTTCATTCCAAGTCGTGCTAGGTACATTTTTTTCCAAAATGTTTATGTTCCATTTTTTTATTTTGGGAACGTTCGACAACATATAATTTTTTCATTACTTTCCGAATAAATCGTTTGTGATCTTGTATTGTGTAAATTAACCCAAAGAGAAAAAAATGAGAGAATTTTTGCACCTTAATGTTGAGTTTGAAGTTTGTTGTTTGTTTCAAGCACCGACGTCATGAAAATAGTACACAACAATTGTTTCTCTAAGGTGTGTAATTGTAAATGTAAGTGCTAAGTAAACTTGTTTCAGGTGCGTAACCGTTTCAATTAGAAATTATATACACCACAAAAAAGGAAAATAATATGTATTTTAAAATTGATATTTATTGCATTAGTTAACGTTTGTACTGTGTGGTTATAAGAGACCCATTATGCTTGTAAAAAGGGATCACGAGCAGCGTTTTTATCGAATTTCCCTCATCCATTGAGCAAATGCTTAGATGGCCCTTTTTACTTCTGAGCGAAAATGTAGCTGTATTATGAACAATAAGAGTAAGTCCGTGGGTTTGGGTTGCTGCTTTGTTGGCAATACTAAAACATCAAATCTGTAGTTTACCGATGCAAATACTTTCACTTGGGATCGAAAATGTCTAGTTTTCAAATGTTACATACTTCGCTTTGTTGGTATTTTTATCCATCGTTCAACTTCGTTTACTAAATTTATGGGGGAGAAATTCTGAAGCTCAAGAAAACGAGCGGAGATTATATTTCTCCCCCAAATACAGTTTTATCAAAGGCGTGCGCAAGGGGGGAGGGGAGCAGGTGGACTCACGTCCCACTCAACATTTGGAAAGGGTAGTAGCCCTACGTAATACATTTCCGTAAGTAGATAAGTTATTTTCTTTTTTGAATCTGCCAGTTTGGGGATTTCATTCACTACATTTGGAGAGGAAGCTTCCAAGCATGACAACCCTGTGAATGAATTAACATAAAATCAATTATTAACTACTTGGCTGTCAGCGAGACGCAGCGTCCTAAGCATGTGACTAGATGCTTCGTCGTCTTCAGGACAGCCAGAAGTTATTGACTCCGGCGGCAGAAGCGTACGGTCTCATTTGTAATGATTAATTGAATCATTATAATTGTAATTTCATTCTCCTTGTGGTATGTTTTTTTTATTTCCTAGTAGAATATGTAAAGAGATTTTTGAAACTTAGTGGAAAAGGGGGTCCAAAAATACAGAAATGTCGGGAGAGATGGCCCAGGGCATCATCTGATGTCACTGCAGTTCCTCTGACCGGGAAGTTCTAGGTTCGAGTCCCGACGGTGACAGGATTTGCGACACTAGCTTGTCAGCTAGGTCTAATTCAATCGCGCTCTGGAAGAGAATTCTAGCGGCTGGCTGCTCTGATCGGTAGTATTACGTAGTTTCTCTGATCAGGCGAATGTCGAAGCAGTACCCTAACAAACTGGCCACGGACCATTCGCGATATTTCCATCCCCTTCCTTGTCCTATCATCTCCATTTACATACACTTACACTAACATGCACTACACTACCACACATGTTCGGAGACTGGTCGGGACCTAGAGCTTGTCCCGGCTGGGGCGGTGCCTCGCTGGTGGAAGATACCAGGTTGAGGAGAATCCCGTTAGCCGACGGTAGGTCGGCGCCGGATCTCGACATACTGCTGACGGGGGAAAGACCACTGCCACCTCCCGAGCAAAACATGCACTACACTTACAAGACTAATGGCGTTAGTAGTTGACGTACCAGGAATCGCTAACAATCAATCAATTAATCAACCAATACAGACATGTAGTTGCTTCTTCTTGTTTTATGCAGCAAACGCCGGTTTTTACATTTTTTGACGGATATAATAAATCAATTTTCGCGTTTCGTATGTAAATATAACCCTGAAGAAGACCGCGATATGTATGAGAATCTAACCATGTTACTATTTCATGATGAAAACGTTTTGCTTTATACGAGTCTGGAACTCGTAGACATCGGCATCAAGGCTCCAAAGAGGACCACGTCCGCCATTAACTATTTGTTATTTACGTGTAGAGTTTGAAATAAAATTTTTTTTATATTTTTGGTCTGTAAAAAATGTATTATGTATCAACTTAAACTATACTACACTATGTTATTGCAGTATTAGTGATTTTTATCAAATATTTAATTAGTTGTAGTGTTATATGAGAGTACTATGTTTGCTTTTATGACACTGTGCGTGGTACTCTTTAAAAAAACTGTGTTGTTTTGTTGAGAAGCATTTTTGCTGCGGCAGACTATTTGTTTAATGATATTAGCGTCAGTAACAATTACGAGACAGTGATTTGTTCATTGCTTTGACAGAGAAAATGCAATTAAAGAAACAGTGTGTCCTGGGATAAAACGTCGAAACTTTCAAAATAAGCTCTTAAGACAATTTTAAGCATAATTTGTCTAATATAATCCTGGGATATTCCGAATGGCTGGGCAGCCATAAACACTCAATTACTTCTATGCACAAATGTACATTGCAGAAGCATATAAACACTCCAGAAAGACGTAAATTGTTTATTATTTGCAAAAGAAATTAATATATTTGTTCAGAAAGAAAAATAACATAGAAATACAAAAGCACCTAATTTACACTCTTCGACTACTTATTTGATATAAAAAACAAAATATTTCAATGGTTTCGCCAAAACGTTAGTTTTCGATGCAAGAATAACATTAGTATCAACAGAACGGTTTTTAAAATGAGCTGAAGGGTGCCGCAACCCTATAAAGACCCCATTTTTGGCCCATATTCGCTACTTTTCAGAAAATGACGAATAAGTATTCTTTAATGGTATTTTTATCATCGAATTTTGGTCTGAGATGGTGCCTACGTTATTCTGCAACAGTTTACGATCATCAAACATTTTTTATTTTACTCCAACAGTGTGCCACATTCATCTGAAAACGTCAAAGTTTACGTTAAGATCATAGAAATAGGCATTTTTAGATGGCCGTAATATTCCGCAATCTTTAATGCAAAATACTTTTAATTTATATGATTTAAGCTTGAAATATACACTTTAAGAACCTAACTTAATTCCTCTGTACCGATCAAGAGCTGACAGTTTGGGAAGAAAACATGCAATTATTAAATAGTGGTTCACTTTCACTCTACCACAATATAGTCAATGTCCCCGGCTCATTATTTCTGAAACATAAATTATATAAATTGAGATTGTTTGGTAATACGTACGAGCAAGTTGAGCAGAAGTTACTCCGAGTCTGTTTGCACCCAGTCGAAGGACAGGGCGCTGAGTTCCTCAGTAGCGAACATGGCGACCGTCTTCTTGACTTCCTCCTCGTATGTCTCGTGGTGGTTGATGTAAAGGTCAGCAGCGTACGCATCCACAGGATCCGTTGGGTTGGGTTCAACTAGCAGCTGAGGCAGGAAGTACTCAAACACTTGCAGCAGAGAAAATGCAGGCCTCCAGCACCTCTCATCCAACAAACTGAAGCATACTTTTCCCTTGCCGATATTTGGATGCATGATTTTGGTGATGAAAGAAATCTGAGGTGGTGACATTGGGTAAGAATTTGGCAAAATGACGCGCACATTCCAAAACCCATTTTCGTACAAACTGTCGGGCGGGCCTCGGAATTTCACTGTAACTTCATTCTTCTCCTCGCTGTACTTGACCATGTAGCCACGCTCCACGAGTTGCGCAACTTGCTTCACAATCACGTGATCAGGATCCCCCATCTCGATCAAGACGCGCTTTACTTATTCCGGAACACCGGCAATTGGTACCGCACGCACCTTTCGCGTTGAACTGACGCCGACGAGACGGCTCACCGAGTCCCACTGGAGTGCCTGTACGTCTGCTATCAGAGCACAATTATTTCCGTAGGGAAGAGCGTGCGGCCACAGACAATCAGGTGATGGTAGTTGATCGCAAAATGACACGTATGTTTTTGCTAGCCTGCGTACACAAAATCGTAAAGATAAAACGGAGACAACGCAGCGACGTCACTTTCACGTTTTACTCACGTAAGCACAGCACGTGCTTCAACATTGAATGCACATCAAACGTAGACTTTCTCAGCAATGTTTGAATATCACCACAATGTCCAACACATGCACCTCGATGTCTGAACTTAATCACAATGTTCGACTTAAACGAGTAGTCCCGACTTTATCAGCAAGGCTCGGCTTTGCCAAGTAGTTGGACGCCGCAAACTGGTAGCTCTGCCGATGTGATCTCTTCCTATGCCCTCTAGCGTCGAAACGCGACTGTAACGGCCTCGTCAGAATGCCAGTTACGTACCCTTTCGGTATGAAATTTACTTACTACGACAGATGCAATCTGATCCGTGACCACCACATTGAGGCAGATACTGAACGGTCATTCAGAAGTGCAGAAAAGGTGAATCATAAGGTGGACTGGGTGTCGCGTTGCATGCTGTAGGATAGACACATTTTTCTTAGAACTTGGCATTCTTCCGCATACCAGTACTGTATTTGTGTGACACATTTGAAAGGGAATTTGAGTATTTAGTGTAATCAATAATAAAAATTCCATTATGACTCCCTGCATCTGTGAATTGCATTTACAAACTAGTCAGCCTGCGTAAAATGAAGAGGATTTGATTTATTTTAAAATAGTGAATATCTTGTAAGAAAAATTAATGTCTCGAATTTAGATAATGATGAATAACCGTATTTACAGGCAATGTTTTAATAATAGATTATTCTAGTTTCCAATGTTAACATTTTTTACAGGAGTACATATCTTGAATACGAGCGACCTTAGAAACGGGTTTTTAAATGTGTACGAAAGCCATAAAGCAACATTATAAATGAGTTGCATACGTTATTTCTTTGGAAAGCAGCATTATAAATGCATAAAATAATCATTTTTGGAAACAACTTTGTGATGTCATGGGTATTTGACATCTGTGCGTAAAAGCGGTGGTTGACCGTTCTGTTGACTGCTACCTTCCCGCGATTCTCTCGCTGTGATTGCCTGAATGTGTGATGACGCCATAGTACGTGCCATAAAGTCAAATCCGTCGTACTTTGTATTGGAAGATGTCCTTTTATAAACAATTTATTCAAACGAGAAAAGTCGTTTATAACACTGGGGAAGAATATATTATTACATCACTATATCAAATAATTAGATACTAAATATTTTGACACTGATATTTAGGGTTCCAGTTTGGTGGCACAATTTTAAGATACTAAATATATCTTGTATATAAGGTACAACATCACGGATTATTGGGCGCGTGGTCTTCGTGTACCTTGAAAATAAGTGGAGGAATTAAAATAACTCTGAAAACCAATGGGAAATTGTTTGTATTTGTATTTAGCCATTATATGACCCGTATCGGGCAATTGGCGTCGACGCCGCTAGATTCTCGGGTTCTTATTGGGTCACCGAACCAGGAACCCGCGATATCGCGAATTCGCTTATCCTTCGTGACTTCGGCGTCGCTAGCCGAATTCGTTAGCTGCGTGGTTTCACGGTCGTGGCCTTTCAGTAGAATCCCCAACATTTGACTGAATGGCCAGGGGAAACCACGGTCAGGATGGCCAGCCCGGGGATTGAACCAGCGCCTCCCGAATGCGAAGTCAGCACGTTATTCCCTGAGCCATTTTGCTCTGTAAAGGGAAACTAATCGCTATTAAAATGTTAAAAAGAAACATAAATCGAGCACAAAACTGTAAAATTACTCAAATTTGTAGGCACTTTTCAACACAACCAGGATGACGACCTGCATTCCATTAGCAGCCTGCATTAGATTTTGCGGTCAAAAATAGTTTTTTGCTATTTTATTTTTCATAATATTCAATTTCAATTATATCTCCATAATTGTCTCTTTAAGTTGGCGTTTGAATTATGTTAATATTCTTCCAAGTATTTTTTAATTAATTATATGAGAAGTCTTTCTTTCATTGGTCTTTCTTGCTGGCTCTAACACTTTTAGATACTGTTACATAATACTGTACATAAATACTAACTAATGGTGCTTCAGAATGTCACGGACTTTCTGGTAGTAATATTTTATAATTTCTTTGATGTGGGCTAGCTTTACAATGATCTTGCCGCATTCTCTAGGTGGCTGCCGTCGATCGCCGCGCTAAATACATTTTGTTTAAATTTCATCAGTTATTCGGTGTCCTAATGGTATATTCGAATTATTACTTTTAAAATATTAACGAAGATTAAAAACTCGTTCTGTACAAAAGGTTTGAATAAAAAATTGGTGCCGTTTTTGCGAAAATGGCGTTTGAACGTTTCTGAAAATGCGAAATTTTGAGCTCGTTTTCACAGAAAACTATTTCAGTTACTAAATATAAATATAAATAAATATAACTAAATTTAAATAACTATACAAAACTATTTTAGGCAACTAACGCAGATTTCGTGAGTATCGGAGAGTTAATCATTTAAATGGCCAATTATTTGTTCACAATAATTTTAAAGCATGATAACGAGAAACAAGCGAGCCTAGGATGGCTAGGAAGAACTGCTCTCCCGGATTGGCCAGACGCGCAAAAATTGACTATATTTAAGCGCACTCTAGTGCCTAATCTTACTTTAGCAAATTAAAGTTAATATATTTAGCATTTTGTAGACACTTTTATCGCCTTTATTTTGTAAATAACAATTGCTTTGATAAAACCCATAGATTTGATCATATAAACGAGAAACTAAAAACTGGACGAAAGTTGAAGACTTTTTTGCAATTTTTCTGTTAAACCGACCTTTTTTGATGTGGCAAACATCACATTCAAATTCAGCATTCTCAAAAACATATATAACCGTTCACAAAAAATTTCCAGAATTTTTTCCTCGGTCAGATACCTATTCACTGGACCATTGAGTTTTCCAGACGCTTTATGAGACATCATTTCAAGCACATGTACTCCTAAATGCAGTAATATGAACAAATCGCCGCTAATGTAAATATTATTGACGTGAGGAAATAGTAAAAAAATCATATTTGCAAAAACAAAACAATAGAGGAAAATATATTTTTTGTGTTATTATGGAATTAAGCACACAATTTAAAAGTATGTACAGTTTTATTTATACAATTTACAAATGTATCCGACAACCCCGTACACGCTTTACGGTATTTCCCGACCGCCAGCCGCTATTCTGTGGATATTTACTGATTTGTGGATGCACATGTGCCTGAAGGCCGCTCTTCGAATGTACGCTTTTATCGCGCCACTCGTTACATTCGTCGTCCGTGCAATGTACGAATACGTACCAGCCTGGGCGTGATTTTTGCGCATAGCGCGAGGTTTATAAGAATAAAATCCGCCGGCGTGAGCGTGTTGGCCCAATGTATACTCTCCGGCTTATCCTCACGTGACCACGGTTCAATGTGGGAGGGAGGTTTACTGCCAAATGACACTTACTACCATAAAAACCTGCGCCCACCTACCTCTAAAAATACCTGCCACTCTGCTATAGATCTCAGTCTGCTAGCTATAGATCTCAGGTAAGAGCAGCTTCCGCGTCCTCCTCCCACGCAGGACAGCCCAGGGGGCGCCACTTAATAGGTGGGCAAACGTCCTTATTTCAGAGTAGTGGTGGGGGAGACGGGCATACTTGTGGGTAGGTCCGCCATTATCGCCCACCCTGGTAAGCTACGATGTACAGGAACTTCTTCGAACTAATTTTTAAAAAATTGAAAGTGAGCGTATTAACGAAATTCCCACCGAATTTGATTTTCTTCATTATAAGCACGGCAAAGTACAGTTACATAACAGTTTCTCTCAGTGGTCGTTTTTGTTGCACTTTTGCTCAAGAGTTAATTTGGTACTTTTGAAGAGAATGACGAAATAAAGGTGTTGGGTTCAAAATTGCGACTACAGCCGAAGGAGAGATGTGGAAAAGACTGAGTTAGAGACTGTAAATAGCTTCTTTCCAAGTGCGGAAGGCTGTGTTTCTTTTCAAATGAACCTGAACGGTATGTGAAATTAAATATTTGGCATGATTCGTTTCGAATGATTTCAAATTATTAGGATAATGAATTTTTTTTATTTATTTACAAATAGCTCGTGGCTAATTTAAATAACATAAAAGTTTGCAAACATATCCTAACTGCTGGCGGTGGGCGAATATGGCTGCTTCTTTCTGATTCGTTGCTTCTGTTGGGTGTGGTGGATTCGAATTTCTCCCCTCCTCGAAAATAAGGGCTTTCTGTTTATCATTGAGTGCTGTATGTAATCTATACTCTCTGAGGCAGCCAACTTGACGCTTCATATGGCTTGTCATCGAGTACATTTCTCCCTATGCCCTACTAAAATTTAAAGAAAAATTTGTACCCGTTTCCGAGAATTTTTTTCTGATTATTTGAATTTGCAAATATTGCACGTAATATTACGCGAAAACTACTACAAATTTTAAAAACTGTGCAAGAACTTAATGAAAGTATTAATTATGGACAAAAAATTTCATATGAAGAAAATATTTCTATCTTTTAGTTTGTAGTTGGTGCATGACACCGAAAGAAATCAAACTTCTGAAATTTTTGAAACTTCAGAGTTAACTCTGAAAATTAGACATATTTCATCTTTATAAATGCATTTTACTCTTTTCTTACAAGAAATTTAAAGAAAAAATTGGAGCCGTTTTTGAATCACCCTTTGGACCCTGTTTTGAAAATGTCCCCGAGTCCTTATGTAAAGTACCCCCAAATTTTGAAGAACGTTTTTCTGCGCTGCGACTGGAGTCTTTTCGACAAAGGTTTCTTCAATTTGGAAAAAATACAACGCATGGTTTAGGTGCTAGTGGTGTTCATGGACTGACGAACAAGTTATCGAGCTTTAAGGCAATTTCGAGCGAGTTTAATCTTTAAAGGCAATTTCCTGAAAGTCGATATTTTTGATACTAAATTGACTTCTCTCAATTCACATTTTTTGTAGGAAACTTCAGGAGTTTTTAATAAATCTTCAGGAGTTCTCCTAAATTTCCTCAACAAATTTCGTTCTGATTATCTTAGTATTATTCATTCTACAGAACTTTATTTACTGGAAAAAGTTTAAAAAAATGCATTATAAGAAAATATTTGTATCTACAAAAATAGTGAAGGTTTTTCAAAGCCGTTGTTTTAGTGTTATTGTGAATAACACATGTGCATCCCGTAAAATTTCGTTATACTAACATTAATAGAGTATGAGAATTAGACTCAAACACTTAACAGTACCATGTCAGGGCATCCCACATCATCATAAGTTAGTTATGGCTAATTCCTTGAGTTAAGAGCGTTGTTCGTCATTGTATTTACGCGTACAATAGTGTTAAATAGCGACTACGCCTACGATACACTTTTTTCAGCACATGTGTATGGCTTCACATGTCTCTTGGAATTAATTTGACAAGAGCTTGTAATGATACTATAGTACAATATTTGAGACATTCGTACAATAGATATATAGCAAGAAATCTCAAAGTAGTTGTAAGTTTCTCATGGGGAGAAAAAGAAGTTATCGTAATTGTATTTTTCTTTTGTATTAGAGAGGTTTCATGAAGAACAGTTTTTGGTAAACTACTTGATTCTCCCGCAAATAAATACGTTAATCTGTAGAATCTAAACCTTACTCTTTTAGTAATCTTGTATGAGTGAATTCGTTTCTCTTTGTACGGCAATATTTACACCAAGCATTGCGTTTTGTCTTCTTTTTACACGTCATAGCCACAAACAATCTGACAAGAGCGATCGCATCGTCGTGTTGCTTGCTCTTCCGCTTTACCGCACAAAGTGTGTGCCCTAGCCTGCACAGGTATACCTTTCCGGTTTACCTGTGCAGGTTTACGTGACAGGCCCTGCATACACGTAATGGTATACCTATCTATCTCAAGAGTAAAAACCTTTTCTAATATTTTTGTGACTATGAAGGACAGCGAAAGGCAAAGTGACAAGGATGATTGTATAACAACTTCAAATGCGTTTTAACGAAGTGTTGCTAAATGTCGATTAAGAAGTGTTGATAAGTCCAAAAAAGTTAATAGTTTGGTGTAATCCTAGTTCCTATTTCAATCGAATTTTTGAATTAAGGAATTCATAAATATTCATGAAATTGGTATTTGTGATTCAAAATTATTAGAAAACCTGCCCAAACTGACTTGGTCATCTCTTCAGACTCAAATCACACCTTAAAACACAAACCTCCTGCCTTTCACTCTTGAAACACAGGCTATTCATGGTCGCTACGTCAAAAATAAATGAATTTCACGAAGAAATCTCCATTATAAAAATAATAATCTTTAATAATATTAATAAATGGCCAAAGGCATTAAAATCAAGTTAAAATCGTATATTTTAAAATTGTAATGATTGCAATGGAGCTTTTGTAGGCCAGACAGGACGAACATTTATTCACGGAGTCAATGATCATAATATTAGAGCTTGGAATTCAACATTTGCCTCACATCTTATTCAACATAACCCCTCCCTTGACTTCAAACAAAAAGTTTTAAATTTTGGTTATTCAAAATTAAGGATATAAATTAAATATTTTATAAAATTGGGAAATTACAAAATTATTAAAACATCCTTAAGTGATTTGCCTTAATGATCTGACAGATGTAAAATGTAGCATACTCATAAATCTATTAGCTCCCTCCCCCCACACCAAACCATAGACAAAATTGCCACTCCATGTAATATGGATAAAAAATTACGCTAACCACAAGCTGTGCAGATTTTTCTGACCAAAACTGAGTATTATTTTCACTATAATTAATTATTTATATTTGTTTTAAAAATACATTTATTAATTAAAACATTTGTACATGTTTTAGATAATAATGTTGCTTGTTTGAAGATAAGAAATTATCCGAAATTGTTTTGGTCTAGTATGTGTTAAATTTACTATTTGAACTTAAATCATTGTGGTCTGATTACCTCTAACAATTTATTTATAATATGAATCGGTGGCGGCTCGTGTCCTCGAAAGTTGATTTACAGAATAATGGCATTAACCGACTCTGATTCTGAGACTAGTATACAGTGAATTTATAAGTACGTTTCAGAAATACACTGTATTTAAAATGCACATTTCTCTTCGAGACACTCCCATTTCCAGAACATTAGTATCATTATTTAAATTTATAAATGAAGAACATGTGTAATTACCTATCTGCAAAAAAAAAAAAAAGAAAAAAAAAAGTCGGCTTGCGTTTCCTTCCTTGTATTAAATTTTGTGATAACTCTTTCATTAAAGTCTGCTGTTTGGGTAAGTAAGTCACGTTCGATGGAAAGCAGTGCAAGAGAGTCTATCTTTTGCTATTGTTTTGCACAGGTATGTAACTACTGTGCTCAAGGAAAATATAATCTATCTCTGTCTCGACAGCCACAAGATATGTAGTACTGCCAACTTCCTCGGGCAACAAATGGAATATCCATTCGTCGTGAAGCATTTAGATTACGTGCTTTTGCATATTCCTTTGTACAAAATTACAATTTTAATGTAGAAATTGCGGTTTGCGGAAACTTACAAGAAAACTAAAATAAGATTCTCATCTGATATAATATCGTCACAGTTTGTAGTCTGCAGGAAAGATTAAGAGTCACCTGGCGGAGATGTTGGAACTACTAACTCGCTATCTGTCGAGCGCGTTGAGAACTTTGTCCCAGCAACTCTCCGGTTACGGTTGACTAACAACATTGAGAAATCCTCCGCGCGAAGCCCTATGTCCCCCTCCCTGTCAGCCACTTGTGTACCTTTGCCTATATTCCAACGCTGAAGTCGGTGTAGCAAGGCAACGTAAACCCTTATGTAGGCAGTAAAAATGCGGTTTAATTTCTTGTATCTAATTTGCAGTTCAGTATTGAAAATTGTGATGCGATTATCACAAACGAGAGTAATAATTAATGACAAATTTTCTTATTATTTATAATTCCTATATACTCGTATAATGGCGACATTCTTCCGTTGTAGCGCAAACACGCTAAAACCTGCACGAGTCGCCACTGATACGAATTACTACAAGATCTCGGCTGAAACCACCAAGATTAACAATATTGACAAGATTGTTTCTAATATTTTCTACTTGTGTGTGTTGAAGACGGCTTTGGCCAAATTTCAGTTTTTTTGCAAATTCCTGATTGTACTTATTGCTAGGTGTGGTATCCAAAATAAACTTATCGGTCAAATTCTTAAACAACCTATTGCACTCGGAAATGAGAGTAAAAAAGTTCCATAAGATTCTATGTAAATTTGATCTAATTAGATGGTGTCCTGTGGTCTCTAGCATGGAATTTGATAACGGAAATTCCCTTAGTAACAGTCATTCTAAACTTAACTTCAGTTATGACTCAGAAGCGATTTTACATTTCATAACATTGTCTCTAAAAATAGGTTTAATAATTATCACATGTATTTATGTAATACATTCTATGGACTCGGATGGCGCTGTTCTGAATAACCTGTAAAATGAAAAAATGGTGATATTCTCTATGACAAAGTAACTAATATTACCATAAAATTAGTAATATAATATTTTTTTATTATAACGTACATCCGTGGCCCTGCTTAAAAGGAAACATAGGCGTTTTATTTGAGTTCAAAATATCCTGATCATATTTCATGTTTTTACCCTGTCTTATGACTTTTCTTAACAATGATTTGTATTTTTTAAAGCAGAGGAGGAAATCTTGAGACACGTTATGATGGTTAGAAATGAAAGAAAGAATTTGTTTCTACATGATGTTCTAATTGTTCTAACCCCTTGTGTTATCCATTAATTGCTTTTCCGTGAAACGCTTAATTTTGTTTGAAGCATGTATTAAAATGAAATGAGAGCGTTGAAAAAAATAATTATATTTATCATTTGTATCAATAGTATTGTAAATCGCGTCTCATGACTCTTGCAGCAAGTAATTGATGAATGATTGATGAATAATTGATGCAGTATGTTTATATTTTGGAAGTATCTACACAGATATTTTTCTAATGCATCTGACTGTAGTTGCTATATATTTACTCCATTTTTACCTCGAGTGCGAGGTTTTATTGTGTCCCAGCAGTGACAGGTTGTGAGGATATTAGGGCATCGGTAGTAGGTGAATTGCTAGTAGGAATGGGAGGAAAAGGAGTAGGATCAGAGGAGGAGGAGGTAAGAAGGTTCGAAATAAGGGTGGGGGTGTAGAATGTAAGGAAGGTGAAAGGAATGATTGTTTTCACTGATAGAACAAAAATGCGTAAAAATGGCGCAAATATCTTTTTCGTTGAAATCTCTGAAGTTTAGAAAATTGCAATAGTTAGAAATGATACGTAAAAATATGTGCTGTTGTAGCTTCTGTGGTTTTCTCCTGTTTGTGGTATATTTAGGAATGAGATCCGCCTGTCTGTCGGTGTGTGGGTCTTTCTCATTTAAACATTTCTCAAAATCAATCTCAATTTTTTAATTCGTTTTTTCTCGGATAGATGAAAGGACGCTTAGAGAGAGGCTTAGATCTCATTTTCGTCAAATACGCTGGGTTTTTGAAAATTGGAAACGTTATACACAATGCGACAAATCATTCGGTTTAGTCTGCCTGCGTGCGGAAAGAACAAAAGAATCTAAAACTTATACAGGATTTTCCCTGAAATAAAGACATCCCAATGGATCCTTCGGTTTGGAACGCAAATTTTAATTACTATGCAAACTCTTAGCTCATTTTAAAACTGTTCAAAATTTTATTTTCTTATGTGAGAAGTAGTTTTTCGAACCTATTGCGATTCACTTGGACAGGAGTTTCAAAGTCATGGCTAAAGTGTACGTAGGGTAAGTTGTATTATTGATATTACATAACTTTTAGCAATATTACGGGAAACATTCATTTCGTTATTTCACTATTTCATTATTTATCACCCTGAAAGAATAATGAGACCCTGCATCATGAACATTAATATTGATTAAAATATATCACATACAGTCGTACCTAGTGTCGCATGGCATTCGTACTCTTTTTTTTAACAAAAATAAATGAAATTAAATACTTCAACAATAAAAACCTACTACACATTACTATTCAGTCTAGTTTAAGCCCGCTTTCTTTCATTACTTTTGTTGAAAACCACTTCTGTAGATATAAACGGTTCTAATGACGCGCTTGACATAAAATTGTCAAGTGCATCAAGTAAGAATGAAAAACGAGAGAGGACATGTTGTACAATAGTGAAAACCTACTTGGTAATCTGCCAGCGCCAGAGCAGCTAAATTTCTAATGTATATTTGTTTCAAATAGTTATGTGACTTCTAAGACCCTGTCTTTAGGAGACCCAGAGGTCTGTGAACTCTTTTTGCTTTCCTTGTCCTCTAACTACCTCATTTGCCGCCCACCTACCTCTTCGAAAAGCCGAATGCGTGTCACACTCCCAGTTGTTACGAGCAGCCGCCGAGAGAGAAAATGATACTCGGCCGCATTAATGGATATGCATTTTTTATTATTAAAATTATTGTAAATTAGCGTTACGCGTTGATGCATATATTAACTACAGGAGGAAGCGTAATTGCGACGGGAGTTTCGAGAAAACAAACACGCCCGCGCGGCCTTGTTGACAGTAATAAGGTGCCTTTTGCGTCGAGTTCGCGTGCGCGGCCCGGCAAGGAAGGCAAGCAAGGCAACGCTTGCGCAACGGGCAACGGCCGGGGTTTTTACCGACACTTCTGGGAGGAGCGGAGGACAGCCGAATATTTCTCGGACGAAGGAGCCAATTCAAATGTATAAAAAGTTTTTTAAGAAAAACTTAACTCACATCAATTGGTGTAATGTTACAAGTTAACGTATTTTACCAGTAAATTGGTGCTACCAATGGGAGAAGATGAATTTTATTTGAAAGGAGGTCTGCGCGGCAACATTCAATAAAACATTCAAGATTAAAATTAAAGGAACGTTTTTACTTTTTCATTTACATAGTGTATAGAAAATTACTAAATGCTGTGACACTGTGGAGCCCTGATATAGAAAAAGGTGGAAATCTTCCAATATGCAGTGAATTACTTCCTCTAACACATTGTGTAGATACATTTACGATTTATGGGTCCTTGTTATCGAAACATTTTTTTCCCGAGAAACGTCCATCCATGTGTTTGTTCGTCTGTGAACAACACTAGCGCTTAGACTTTTAGTAGGATTCATTCCCAAATGAATATTCCGTTGTCGATCTGTCTCGACTCGAAGCTCTGCGAATTTGAAAAAACATTCTTTAAATTTTGGGATTAGTTTATCATGAAGGCGCTTGGACATTTTCAAAATTCTCTCAAAAATGCCTCCAATTTTTTGCTTTAAATTTAGTGGAAGAATAGAATAAAATACAGTTATAAAGATGGCATAAGTCCGATACGCATTTTCAGAAACGTTTAAATGATTTTGTTTTCAAAAACGACTTCAAATTGTTTCTAGGAAAATTTGCATTTATGACCAGGTGTTTACCTGCCTATAGTATACCTATAGTATACGTATATTTTATTTCTAGCAGTGGGGGCCGACAATTGAGAAAATGTAAAAACAAACCTTAAGGCGTCAATAGGTGGCTTCTGAAAAGAGGGTGTGTGGATAAAGCTTGTCTATCCACTGTTTCTTCTTCATTATTATATATCCGCTTGTACTGTTCCTTTGTTCTTGTTCTTCTCTGCCTCATCACTACGATTTCATGTCGGGTCACTTACTTCTCCCACTCTCCAGATCGTAATTAACGACTCTACTGCCTCTACCACTTTAACCATCACTAAGTATCCACTTTTGTCTGTCAGTGTCTGTATTACCCCCTTAGTTTGTGTGTCCATGCTTCCCTTAATATTTCCTCTCTCTCGCACATCATTTTATGTTTCCATCCTATGTCATATTCGCACGTCATTTTATGGTTCCTTGTAAACAAAATTATCTGCAATTAACCTTAACAGTCGTCCCACTAGCTTTCTTGGGCGTCATTTATCAGTTATATTTCATTATATTTTTTCTTAACTTCAGTTCTGTAAACTGTGCGTTGGTTTTACCAAGATATTCTCGTTTCTCTCTTCTACCATTCTCCCACTTCTTTGCTGCCACATTCCCATCCGGTGAAATATTACTCCAATCTCGTCATTGCTGAAGAGTTGAAATACTTCCGAAATGTCTTTACTGCAGCACGTGCTCATCGCCTCCAGTGTTTTCATTGCACCACCACTTCGTTCTGTTCCTCGCTATCTATTCTTCACCTACTCATTTACCACCAACACAAATGCATTTCTAACACCTTCAAGTATGTGGGGTTTTGACCTGTAACAGTGAAGCCAAAACTATTACTTCTCTCTGGACTTAACAGAATTCACGACTTCCTGATTAAAGTCTTGTTTGGTTAGTCTTTTATTTCCTATTATTTCGTACCATGTCGCTAACTGCTTGTGCCAAATTATTCACGTTAATGTGTCTTCATTTATGTCACATACATATAATACTCTCCTTATACAATCCATTCTTGTCTATCCTTTGACGTAAATTAAATGTATCATTTCTGCTGATTATCCAGTGTTCTTTTAGATTCAATTTAATTACATTTGATTCACTGCCCCCAATACGTAAGGGAAGTGATGTGGATTTGTATATTTTTATTGAATCCTTTCTAGTCGTTTTATTAGAGGTTTCTATAAATGGTTCCAAACATTGATTCCATGTGTATTTGTTTTTATTCTGTACGTACTCGAGTTATAATTCATTTTACTTCCCCATACATTCCTCCAGCCAGTCATATTTTTTTGCGGGTCCCCGACCCTTATTCTGCGTCATGTTCGTCTCCACTTCGTCCTGCGCATTTATTGAATGACCACCTTCCTCTGCCCCCATCCCCTCGCCCACCCACTTCAACTGCCGCCTCATTCCATCTCGTCGAATGGCGATTTACGTCGCGAGGAACTCGGTCTGGTGGGGCTTGTCGCGCTTCCGAATGGCTCTTCTTGCGGTGGCGGAGGGCACGCGGAGGGCGGGCGCCGGGCGAGGTGGGGGCGGCGGCGACAGGGGCGGGGGACGCGGAACAGGGTGGTGGGGCGTGGGCGTGGGGCGAAAGCGTTTGGCGGATTTCATGGTGCGCGGTAGAATGGCTGGCGCGAGTGTCGGGGGCGTGGCGGCGGGTGTGGGTGGGCCGACTGGAGCCGGGCGTGGGGCGGCGACGTTAGAGGAGGCGTCAGAATGGGAACATGGTGGGAGAGGGCCGGGAGCGCGACGCGGTAATAGGGAGCAGGTGCGCGTGAGGAGTCGAGGAGGGGTGACGCGAGCGGGGTGAGCCGCGAGGTGAGGCGAGTGCGGGGCGGGGCGCACAGACGTGGCCGGCGGTGGGTGCGCTCATCGGAGCGCGGGCC
>BOPP01000098.1:1888826-1902528 GCA_017312745.1 Gryllus bimaculatus
GATATACTTTTCTAATTTCCTATTTAAAATCCCAGTTATGAAACCGAAATAATAGTGGTGTTATACGGTATTATTTTAGGTTTCCATTTCTTCACACTCCAGAGAAGTTACCTTTCTCTATTGATGGCTACTAAACATATTTCCGACGAAGTACTTTTATAGCATAAAAGAAACTTCAACTCCTACTTACGTGTTTTTACGGCATTGACAAATTGCTTAGGAGTACATTTTGATTCAAGATTACCCAGATGTAGACCGAGTGTAACTCGTCAATTTATCCAGAATAAATGAGTTACAGTATTGGCTACTCGAAGCGATTTAATTCTATAGAATTTCGAGAATTCTAATGAAGTACCCAAGATAATCAATACTCGTGTAACTGGAACTGATGTTCTAGATGAGGTTGGTTTACATCGAAAATTGTAAATACCTCTTTAGATGAGATGTGTGCTAGTGGTCTATTGTGGTCAAGGCCGTAATAACAAATACCAACGAGGCGGGGGTATGCATACCAGCCCTGAGGAAGACCACGACAGGATGGTCGAAACGTCGGCAACTCAGCCTTCGACGCGGCGTCACCCGGACAGCCCAAATCACCCACAATATCTTAAGGAGCCCTAAGCATAACCAAACCAAGGAATCTCTAAAGAATTATAGTGTTTTTTTATGAAATGAAAATAAACTGTAACATTGCAATTTAAAAAATTAATGTTAAGATATTTGTGGATATTTAAGAAATAAAATTCAATTTTGTTCAAAGAATTATTGGGGTTCCCTATACGATTAAGTTCTTAGATTGCTAATTTATTTAATCGCTCATGATTCTAGTACATAAAGGCTTACAAGGAATCTTAGAAATGTGTTTGAAACTTTAACGCAGTTGCGTGTACAAATGAACATTTCTAGAAACACTGTTGCTGTGAATAGCTGGTGTTAATGAGTCCTTTTGTTAAATTTGTGTTTTATCATTTTTGTCTCATTGCCATACGTTTGTTATTTCTGTATTTCTATGTCAATTCCTAACCCTCACTTATGAAATTAGGGACAAATAAATTGCAATATTTGAATGATTTTTATTCATAGATTTCCCAGTTATCCACCCTAGCTGCCATAACGGACATCCATGCCATCCCTGTCTCTATCATTTACGATGCCTCACTTCTTGTATTTCATTTATCAAACATCTTTGGCGTACGAAGTATCCATCGATTCTCGTTATTCGATTGCAAATAAAGCTATTTCACATTTTGAACAAAATATAGATGATTCTCCTTGATGAAGGAGTAGCTCTTTCTATATTTCCAAAACGCAGGTATTTCGTTTCAGCTTAAATATGAAAATTTGTAATTGAAATGTTTACGGAATGATCTTGAAATTAATTTAATAAATTATTCAATAATCAACGAATTATTATTATTCTTATCTGTCAATTTATTCCATCTAGAATAACAGTTCTAGTTATCATTCTCTATTATTCTGTCAGTCATTACCTCAATCAGATTTTTGTCTACGTTTCCCTAAACTCTTTCGCCTACCTATCCATCGGTCAGAACCACTGCCCTGTTTTCAGAGAACCTCCGACAACTCGACAGAGAGGAAAATGATATCAACTTCGCCGCATGTAATTGCGTACGTAACTAGGTAAAGTGTATACAAACTCCAACCCGCGGCTCGTTTCAATGCAGATAAACCTCCCAGCAAACTCGGCTGCGCGTGCTATCTGCGCGTCGGCCACACCCCGCGATGCAGCGTTGTGAAACACCACTATAATCTCATAAGGTATATTTATGAGCAGATAAAGACACCGCTTTCGTAGCACAGAGAAAAAGTCGACCTTTGGTATAACAAGACTTGATGCTAAAACGTTTGTAGTACTGGCAGATGTGAGTGTGTGTAAGACATTATTTCGGCATAATTTGTATTTCTCTTCCTCCTCGTTGTACTTAAAATTAAAAATTGAAAGGCACACATTTTGAGAACTCCGAAACCATATTAATCAATTGCACCGAGAACTTGATTTTTTTAGTGCATTCTTTGAACTTTTTTAAATATTTTAATATTATTAAAATATTCTTTAAAATTATTTTTTCTTTCTTACATAATCACTTTTAACGTATACTCGGTGACACGGGTTAAAGATATCTTTTCCTCGGCAGAGCATTTTATTTTTATATTTAAATCTAAAATATGAGGGAAGGATCGAAAGAAATTCGAACTTTAGAAAACAATAACGATCATTCAAAAGGGTCGACTTTCAAATTAGATTGTTAATTGATCTGCTTTGCTGTCTTAGGTATTCATAATCCATGGTTATCCCAGTCTCCCATCTCGATGCCATTTTCATCGATAATTTGAATGACATAAAATTACTAATCTCAGCACTGTCATGTGTTTGCCCTTTTTAGGTGCCCCACTCTCAATACTTGTCACTTTGGTCTCGTCAGATGTAAATAGTTTGCGAAATATTTGCTAATCGGGTTACACTCGGTTATGGGTTCACCCGATTACGGATTCACCAGGTTATGAGCTCCAAATTACACAAGACACTGTGATTGACCTGCAATCAGCTAACTAAAGTACTGCGGCTGTTTGCCAAGCACATAAAGTTGTGATTGCCAATCAGTTATGAACCCGCTCCGGCTGGCAACGATGATGAATGTATCATGGCTGTAACTCTTGTCAGATATCATCTCCATCTTGCGTTTACTCTTCATGAACTTCGCAGTAGATATCTAACGTTCGATACAACTTCCTAAAGCACTGATCACAATTGAATTGCGTTAGGTGGAAAGAAACCAACGCACAAATATACATAAAACGCAATAATATACACAAATATACATAAAATTTTACATAAAGGGTAAAAATGAAGCGTTGCCGCATTATGAACAAATCTGCACCATTATTTTGATTATCTCGATGCATTCAATCGGTGTTTGTATTGTGGTGATTTCTGTAGACATAAAAGTCAAACGACATATTTAAGTTCTTACATTCTTAAATTACAGAAACTGAGCAATGATATAAATTATTCATTATTTTTTAATGTGTTTATTGATTAGTTTTTCTTAATTGAATAAAAATATACATCTCATACATATTTCAATTTTAGCGTGTATTTTTGATAATAGAAAATTTAAGATGTATCGCTACTTTCAAAGCCATTTTAATTATTGAAACATGGATTTTTTCTAACTATAGCCATCAATTTATTACAAATTGATCCGCTACGTTTCTTTCTGAGAATATGGACGATTCCTTAAATGCTATCTCGGTCGAATTTATTTTTGCCCTTTTCTCAAATTCACAAGTAATTCTGTTTTTAATATTCGCAAATTCTCAGACCACATTTTTAATTCTTTGACATCCTCAGACCGTAATGTATCGCTTTTTATTTCCAAGTACCAGATTTTACATCTCATCCTATATGAGTGCAAGAAGTGGTAAATAAATTGCCACGTCTCGTACCGAGTGCGTTAGACCTTTCTTCACAGCTGAAGTCATGCGACATCAGGGCTTTAAGAAAGGGTCCGCTATTAAATATTTTTTTATTTACGTGTTGCATTATGAAATAGCAAGTTTTTTGATATTCTTGATATGTAAATAACTGTAATACTATATTTTAATGCACTACTGCAATGTTCGTGACGAACGTTTGCAAGTATTTAATTTTATCCATTATTGTATAAGTGTGTTTTAGTTGTTGTTCATGAGCAGTGTGCGTGCTATTATCTGAAAAAACATTTTGTGTGGTTTCGATCAACAGCATTTTTGCAGCTGCTGGTCATTAGGTAACAATAAGTGGCAGAAGATTGAAGAATGCTGTGTGTGATGGTTTGCCATTGACTTAAACACCTTCCGCTGCGGCAACTACAGTTGCGACTTCAACAGCCTATATCTTGTGCGCTCGAGCGTTATACCCTCTGCCTAGTCTCAGAGACCTCCGACCCCTTCACTTTCTCTTTCTCCACAGTTCACCTAATATTCCTTTATCTTTCTTCTTGTACATCTGTGCGTCTTATTCCTCCGCCATTTCCATATCCGTTTCCTGTGCTTCCGTCATCACCATCATCGCCACCGCCGCCGCCGTCACCACCTCAACCTCACCGCCACCGCGCCGCGGCACACGCGGTCTTCCTGGACGCGGCCACAGGTCATAGATCCTGCGGCGCGGCGCGGCGCGGCGCGGCGCGGCGTCACGACGCGATACAAGCGCGTATCTTCACGCGCGGCTTGTCGGACAGCGCGCGCCTGCGACCGCGTCAGCGGATGAGGCGGCGGAGGACGCGGAAGCGGTGAGGGCGGTGGCGGCAGAGATGGTGGGGACGGCTTAGGCGCGGGCGGTGGAGTGCGGTTGGTAGGTAGTGGGGTGGGGGGTCAGCGAAGACAGGGCGAAGGTGGAGAGGGGAACGGGACAGGGATGAGGGCAATGGTTGTGGGTATGAAAGGGGTGAGGGAGTGGCAGCGGGGGGGGGCGGTGACCGTCTAGTCCTTCGGCGCTCGGGAGACGCGAAGACCGGGAGCGGCTGCTTCTTGGCCACAACTTCCGGTGCGCGACTTCCGGCGTGTCGGCCCGGCCGAGCACATGCTGCGCGCTCGCGCCCTGGCTCATTTGGCGCGATGAACACCGCCTCACCTCTGCTCGTTGCATTAGCCTGGTGGCGGCGGCGTTCGCAGGCAGGCGGCGCTGGTGCTGCCAACGGATGGCCTTCAAGCGCCCGCTCTAGGGCAAGGAAAGTAAGGACATCCATCTTTTCTTCCATTGCTATCTCAATGGGGGTACGACTATGCAGATATTTCTTTCTCGGCGAGAATTTGAACGAGACCTGTTTAATGGAGACTTTATTGATGCAGTATCACGAATTTCTCTGAGTAATGTGTTTGCTGTTAAATTTGTTGTGCTGGATAATGCTGGACCTTTTTATCGCCCTGTCAGTGAATGCATATCTGCAGAATATGTAGCGCTGAAAAGTTTAAGAATAATTTTTAATGTTGATAGATATGTCGGAAAGTATTTTCTACCGTGCGATAAAAAAATACATTTCATTTGAGACGTTTTGTTTCTAAAGCTTTGTAATGTAATTTTTCTGTGACTGGTAATTTTATATAAGTACATTATTGACAGAACGTATTTGAAAGCGGTATAAATTATTTTTCTCTAGACGTCTATGAAATCGCATTTAGAAATAAATGAAACTATATATACAATATAATAATATATACACATACACACACAAACATAGCAATTTCTTGAAACTCAATATCATTTCGGCTCTTTCAACGAGTGTTTCGGAAGACAAATCACTGCGATATTAAAACTAATATGGCTATCGTTGCTTAGCGATATCATTCATCCATCGTGAGTTCGATTCCGCAGTCGCTCAAGTGCTAACTCGAGCCGAGGCGTATCTCAGGAAAAGCCTATCTCTAAGAATTAGGCCACATTTGTTTGTGGAATTATGCAATGAACGTCCGTATAAATCAATTTATCTAAGAAACGAAATGCTTATCGCGACACCAATTCCCAAGGAGTTCACGATGTGTCTGGACGGCTTCATTATTCGTTATCGAATGTTCTCGTCGGCCTTTCCGTCTTCTTCAGGAATAGTTGTCTTTGAAGAAGAGATCGGACGTACATTTATCGTGGAATTACGATCTAAAAGATAGTTAAGCTGATAATTTTGTAGATACCTGTAAATATTTATTTTGGATAGTTTAATTGACAGAGATTAATATTGATTATTTTGAAGGTATCCTCAGTACTAAGTTGTTTTAACTAATATATCCCTCAATTGTTTAAATAAAACAGATTCATATGATTATACTCATGATGGAACAAGTCTAAGTCACATCGTTCACAAACGTGATAATTCATTAATTAATATTTCATGCCACTATTCTGATAAGAAATAAACGTGTATATGAAAATAAATTATAGGTTATAATTATATTGTTAATATTATTACTATTATTAACATTGTGGAAAGTCAGTTGTTAAGAATATTTACATTTGCTTTGCATTCAACGAATATTATTGAAAACATCATCCCCAAATTCCTGCACCTGTTCCTAGTACTTACGTTATCGCCAATTCGCGAGATAAAAGATAACTACTGAGTACATTGCCGATCGTGTTCGAAGAAGAGGAAACTGTAGATGATAAAAAGTGACTGCTTTGAATGTGACGACTGGCAATTGAACGTCTGGAATTACGAGGCGATGAACAAATTAATATAAAATGAGATGCACCCTTGTAATAAAATTAAAAGAAGGAAGTACATCAATATCTCTGAATTTAAAAAATTCCATTGTAAGCTTCTTAGCCTTAGTAAAACAAACTGTGAGTTCTTTATATAACAATTTATTTCATGTTATATAATAAACCTTTCCACCGTATTTGGGGTATTTCTCAAGAAAACAGTGTCCAGGTTAGTTGACGTATGTAAATAGTAAACATTTTAATAAAAGGTTGTCATCCACATAAAATTCTTTTTTCTCACAGTCTGTCTTATTAAGATCAAAACTTGCAATAACATAAACATCATAAGACACGTTAAAATATTACATCAATTAATTAAAGCTTATGAAATCACCTTAATTAATGCAAAAGCTTTTTTTTGAGAATGCATTATAAGTGTGAAAATCGGAAATAATATCAAATATGAATTCATCGTTGCAAACGTACACAATCGTAGCAATTTTATTGATCGTAGCATTTGTATTAAGAAATGGCGGTCAGCCTTATAATGTATCAAATACAATATGAAAAATTTTGATATATCTACTGATAGTTATTATTTTATTTACCGAATGAACTGATTTCTTGTAGGTGAATTAAAGATTGTCTCAACTTTTATTATTACAACTATTATGTGACATTAAAAGTACGCGTGATAATAAAAATATTTAATTCTGAAACAATGTTTAATTGGTTCACAAGGTCAATTATTCACTAAATAAAGTATCTATATATACATTTTATTCTGAATGGAGCTACATCTAATACAGAAACTACTTTAGCGTATCTCACTGACGTAATGACACTTTGTGCACAATGGAAGATCTTATTTTCAAATGTACGTATATGCAATAAATACAAATTTTCAGAAAGGGGAAGTATTGAAATTGAACCTTATAGTTCGAGATCATATTCAACGGTTTTCGAATACAGTTTTACCGGCTGAGTTTATTTCAGTGTTAGGATTGCCGCTGACTCTGCAGGGGCTTTGAATGGGAGGTCCTAGGGTTCGAAACCGGTGGCAGAATTTTCGGCACTAGCTACATTGCTAGGTCGAATTCAGCCGATGTTTGAAGGGGAATTCTAGCGGCTGGTTGTTCTGATTGGTAGTTTTCCGTGTTTTTCCCCGGTCGATAACTGGTGAATGCTGGAGAAGTACCCTAACAAACGGGCCACGGACCACTTGCGATTTTTTCTTCCCCTTCCTCGTCCTATCCTCTTCCCTTACATATGCATTACATTACCTCACATCTCAGGAACCCAGTCAGGATCCAAAAACAAAGTGATGCAAAAAAGCAATTAATTTTACAACTTTCAGAAGTAGGTGTAGTTATATCTTCCCGGTATAATCGGCGTCATTTTGACAGGGTAATCCTGGAGCGTTCTCCGCCAGGGATCAGGGACCGATACAACAGCGGTCTGAAACCTCTTTTACTTGCTTTGTCGCTTGGCTGAATGAATATTGAATCTTGTTAAAACAGGAATTGTCGGAGGGTTTAATTTTGGTGAGAATTATACCAACGTTCTGTACCACATGCATGACGAAAAACAGAATTTACCGCCCTTTACAAATTCTTTGCCCTAATCTGTTTCGAACCCGCGTACTCTTTTTTGAAGACTGTGAGCTATCACCATACTCCTAGGATTGGCTAATATCAACTGAATTATTCGTTTTCACCATGAGAAAGTTGAATAACTCCTTTTACCCTTTTCTGCACCCGGTTGAACCCCGACTACTGATTCATCGCTAGATCCCATGGTGGCCGGTCAGACCTTCTAAGCTCGTGCGCTAAGTTAAACGTCTTATCTTGTTTGTATTGATTCAGAATATTGAGTTTCATAACAGGTACACATACATACACAGACTCGCGGGCATCAGCACACTCACACAGAAGCACCGGCGACGCGCTTATCTGTTTAAATATTCCTGCCTTCATTGTGGAGATATAAGGTAGGGAAAAAAGTTGCTTGCTTAAGAGCCGTGATATGAAATATTCCTCTCTGCGAAGTGGGTGCGGCGAATGCCTGGGTCAGGTGTGCCAGCACCTTGCGCGCTTTACTGGATCAACCAATTTTGCATTACTTATAAAATGCCGCATTACGAAGAAAAGCATCGGAATATTTCGTGGGAATTTATATTATTTTACTCTGGTTATTTGTAGTCGCTATTATTATTATATTATTATTATTATATTATTATTATTATTTATTATTTATTATTATTTATTATTTATTATTTATTATTATTATTATTATTATTATTATTATTATTATTATTATTATTTGCCTATAGGCCATTTCTGACACGCTTCATTAAAGTGTGTAATTTTTCCAGGATCGGTCTTTTTCAGCTCTATCCTCAGTACGGCCTTTGGAAGGTGTGAATTATGAGAGATAGGATGATGATGAGAGGTTAGGGACAATCATAAAACGACCATGTCTACTCAGGACTGACTTTGCTGCTCCTCGGGACGGCAGGCGATTGGTTTGCCGCAACCGGGGCCGACGTTGTTGTTGTTGTTGTTGTTATTATTATTAATTATTATTATTTATTATTATTATTATTATTATATTATTCATTATTATTATTATTCTGTTTACATATCGGCTATTCTGACTCCGCTACACGGTCTCTTCCTAGGCCAATCATATTCTGTCCGGAGAGAGATTACGTGTGTCATAGGGGTACTTCGGGCTGGTATCCCTAGCAAGGACAAGGTTTGTGTAATGGATTGAGTGAATAGGAATTAATTACCGGTGTACAACTTGCTTCGCCGCCGTTTTCGCAAGTAGTTGGTACAGTGGTAAGTAGACGGTCGGCGATAGGGAACAGAGTCGCAGAGCGGTGGCGAGGCAGTGTAGCTGTGGAGCTGTCGCAACGATAAGCCCATGGTCAGACAGTTGAGTGGGATTTGTGTGTGGCGAACGTGAACGTTGTTCGCGGATTGAAAATGTCAAGTGTAGCGAGCCGGAATTCTGCGTCAATTTGCGGGAGGCTCTGCTTTGTTTTTGGTTTTCAGATATGAAGAAAGACTGCGGGCTGAGTTCTCATCGAATGCTCTCCCAGTACTTATGGGTGGAGAAATGGTATTAGTGAGAGAACGTGTCCGCGAGTGGTTTCAACGCTTCAGAATGGTGACTTTAACGTGGAAGGACCGGCATGGTGGCGGAAAGAGGTGAAAGTTTTTGAGGATGCAGAATTGGAGCATGTGGGCTGGATGAGAACTCGGTCCAAGATCAGAAGACTGGCAGCGATCATTGGGGGTGAACAGCCAAGCCCATTTCAAAACGGTCGAAAGCCATGGGTATGATGTCAGAAGGAAGGAAGGATTGTGCCATATGAGGTTTGAAACGGAGAGACTTGGAAAGGCGTTTGTGTGTTTGTGAACAGTTGCTTCAGAGGCAAACGGAAGGGTTTTCTGCATCGGTGTTGTAACCGGGGAAGAAAATGGGTTCATACGTAAGCCCTTAAACGGAGAAAAATCATGGGGTATCCCGGCCATGCTTCCACGTCGACGGTCAAACGAACAGTGTCATGGGTGTCCCAGATCATGCTCTGCTTTGGTTGGGAGCCGAGGCTCGGCGTCGTTTGTACCATGAGGCTTTTAAAAGCGCAAGTGAACACATATCACAGGTGATCGGGTATGCGGAACGCAAATGTAATGCGGTTTGAAGCGCCGAGCATTGAAAGACTAAACGAGAGTTTGATGAGGTGGTAGGGGATGATGAGGAAATGAGAGGTGATTGTTGCTCTTTGATATTTCGCCATCATTCGCCCTATGACAAAGGAAATCACGGAAAAACCTGATCATATGGCGTCCGGGGGTCGAACACGTTGTCCTCCGAATAGCGAAGTCAGCACGCTTCTCGCACGAGTCCACTTCGGCTCGTGTTATTCTGTATTATTGTTATTGTATGTATTTATATTGTTATTGTCATATTGTTATTGTTATTTTACTTTCAGCAACCGCAACTTACTATTAATACTACTAGTTTCGTACTGCGTGGAGAAATACGAGGGAACTCTGCGGCCTAATGGCTGTTGTAAGCGGTGTCGTGCGTTTTCTTTAGGATGTCTAGATCTGAGGATTTTGATAGAGAACATGAGCAGTTTAGATTTTCTAAGACACAAGGAAATGAACGAAATAGCGTTCACTGTACTTACGACGCTGGGCTACGCTACTGTTGATGGCGGGTTGCCGTCATGTGCCGATTAGAACTGATTGTTGATTTATGCAACGCCACGGGCAGTCAATCCGACAGCAGGCTCTGGAAGAAGCGAGCCCGTTTGTTTACTTTCTGCGCATTTACTAACGGTACAAGAGAAATATGTGGTAATCGTGGATCGGAAACTGCAAATTTTCGGACACAAAGTTATTGCCCCACCGGTAAGGAAAAACATGGATAAATCCAGTTGCTAAAAATTGACAAAAGCACGTCGTTGTCAGAATCCATGTTTTCTGGGGTTCTGTGATACCGAAATATTATCGGTTGACGGGCAAAAAGGGGTCTGTCCGTTATTTCTGTCCATGCCATCTGTGCACAACGCTAGAGCATAGTCCGCCAGCCGATTTTTTCCAAAATCGATATTCCCCAATCACCCAGCTGATGTCGCGTCCCTGGAATTTGAAACCGGTATTTTTAATTTTTTGGGACTTCACATGGAAGCCCTGGGACAATTTTATAAATTTAAGAAAAGTAATTGCTCAAATTTTTTGTATTAATTTGTTCTTGAAAAGTGCAAGGACGTTTGGAAACAGTGCATTTGTTGTGTACCTCGGTCGAATTTTTGAAATTGGGGAAAGATTTAGAAATTTCCAAGTTGGAGATAAAGATTTTTGGTCTCAGGACAAAGTCTGTGGGTACAAAATTAGTTCTTTAAATATGTACAAATTTTTGGCAAAAACATGTTTACTTCAGTTAGTTTTTACGAAATTTGCGATTGAATTTACAAAAAAATCTCAAAAATCACTCCAAATTGTTTCATTACTTGTTTTCCACATATGTAATAAGGACGGTAACTAAGTATGGCACAAGTCTCTTGTGACGGGAAGTGCTTGACTTTTGTGTTCGAAAGATTGCGAAGAAACGATTTCAAAACTGACAAAATTGAAGATAGCCATATTTTTGCGCCCAGAATATCTGTTGTAGCATAATTTAGCTCTTTGAAAAAGGTTATGTAACATTTTTTTGAACAAACTGAGGTAGTTTTTGGCGTATGTGCTTGAATTAATGCATATCAACAGGATGTCCCACCAAGTACGGGCCTCGGAAAAAATTGAATGATTTAATACAAAAATAATTAATCTTAATTTTAGTTTAATTTGCTATTGAATACGCAAATTAACTTATTTTGTACACTGTGCATCTTGTTCTTTAACTAATTTGTAGTTTGCAATATATTAATGTATTTTATTTTTAGGTAATCTGCAAAGGTTATAGGAATATCGCAACAAGAGTGGCCCGATTATATGAAAGACATGTTGTGAACGTCGAGATTGTTGGCGGCGATAAGATAATTGTTCTATTAGTCCAGCGGTGTGGTGTAACTTTTATACGAGAGCAGTATTCCGTTTGTGTTGAATTTTTCAGGCAGTTTTTTAAAATTACTCCTGACAATGCCCGGTACGGTATGTTAAGTACATTTAGTATCATCTGATCTATGTGATGTCAATTGCTTTATTATAATTACTGTGTTGATATTATTGCAAGGCGAATGCACATAATTTTGACAACGCTGAGCTGTCAACAGTGCGCTGCTCTCTGTCCTTGGTTGATTGGAAGTTTTCTAATAATAGCTAGGTGTTATTGTGTTGCGCAGAAACTGCAAAATTGCAATATTACAGATATCGTTTTCAATAACGCGTGGAAGTACATAAATGTTGTAGCACCACTATTGAGTTTTATATTCATGGGTTGCGTTATGAACTTTAGATTTAAACAAAACTTATATATTTGGTAAAAACTGTTTGCATTGGTTCCTACAAACATTGTTATGTTGTGTTCTCAGTAGGTGTGTGTGTGTGTGTTGTGTGTGTGTGTGTGTGTGTGTGCGCGTGTGTGGCGCGTGTGCGCGGCGCTAATATTTTGGAAAATTTGTTTTGTTTTGTTAGGCAAAAATGTTTGCTCTGCA
Organism: Gryllus bimaculatus; assembly: GCA_017312745.1. NCBI lineage: Eukaryota > Metazoa > Arthropoda > Insecta > Orthoptera > Gryllidae > Gryllus > Gryllus bimaculatus. The sequence continues at coordinate 1,901,198 of BOPP01000098.1, forward strand.
CCCCCTATCTGTTTTTTAATTATTATTATTATTATTTTTTATTATTAGTAGGGGTAGGGTAGTAGTAGTAGTAGGTAGTAGTAGTAGTAGTAGTAGTAGTAGTAGTAGTAGGTTTGTTATTTGTTATTATTATTATTGTTATGTGATTGTTATTGTTATATTTAGATTATTTTTAAGATAAAGTAAAGTTTACTGTTCAATGCTCTAATGATAGTTTTCGAATGTGCAAACTGGGATATGAAATTAAATATTCGGCACCCACCGTTAGACGCTTAAAATTATTTCAAGAAAACAAATTGCTCTTTGAATTATGTGCTTGCAATAAATGTTGATCAGCTTATTCCATTTATAGGAGAAGGTAATGACGGTTTGTGATAAACTGAAACGTGTAATGAAAGGTGTATCCTAGTTTATTTAAGAACAATGATCCACTCGATTGGTTATGGTAGCAAGTTCTTTCAATTGGGTCGTTTTTGTCACAGGCAAGCTATTGCTATTTATCTATCAATAATGTCTTATTTAATATCAATATTTGTAGTAGCGCAAATCCCATTATTACTGTTATTACAATTATCATGATGCGTTTCTATCTTCGTCGTCGTATGATCATTACGAAGTGATGGAGCCAGTTTTTTGGACGGAGTGAGAAACAAGAATTGGTAACCAGAAAAACAAAGACGCTTGAGTAGACGTTTGCTTTGGCGTCTGTTTGTTATAGGTTTTCACCGAACTCTCTGCGGTTTGCTGCCCAAACGCATTTAACTGATTCGAGGCGGTTGTGGGGCGGGATATTGGTCCTAACGTCTGGCTATTGTATCAGTCTCGTACTTAACGAGCGGAATGAATGGGAAGGCGCGACGAAGGAAAGAACTTAAGTCAGGGGACTGAAGATGCGGTTTCGACATCAGAAGGGAAATGGTTTGCGTGGCTACTTCCCAAGTGCCAGCGCGCGGGTTGGGCTTCGTCGAAATTTCATGTCGTAGAGGATTTGTTATGTTTTCGCTGCGAAGGGAACATTTTGATTTAATAATCTTGACGTCTGATGGCGTTTTTAAAAATGATCAATTTGAAGCTTTTTTAAAATTGGGGTTTCAGTGGAATTGTTTTATTATATTATTATTATATATTATTATTATATTATTGTTTATTATTAATTATTATTATACTATTATGATTAATCCTATTCTTATTATTATTCTTATTTTGTTGGATTCCCCTAAAGTTTCAGCGTCTAAGATATTCGATATCAGTGTCGAATATAAAGATCGAACTCAGTTGCTACCTTGCTTCCTACGGAGCGAAGATGTGGTTCGGTGACTGGGGTGCGTGCG
>BOPP01000098.1:1902553-1921888 GCA_017312745.1 Gryllus bimaculatus
AACAATCACAGGTGATCGATATCGAACGCAATTAATGCGTTTGAGCCGAGCATTGAAAGACAAACGCGAGTTTGATGAGGTGATAGGATGATGAGAAATGAGAGGTGATTGTGGCCTCTTTGAACTATCCCATCATTCGGCTATGACAAAGGAAAATCACGAAAACCCTGATCAGTATGGCCGGTCCGGGGGTCGAACACTTGTCTCCGAATAGCGAAGTCAGCACGCTACGCACCGAGTCACTTCGCTCGGTGTTATTCTTATTATTGTTATTGTCATTATGTTATATTGTTATTGTCATATTGTTATTGTTATTTTACTTTCACAACGCAACTTACTATTAATACTACTAGTTTCGTATGCGTGGAGAAATAGAGAGGAAACTCTGCGGCCTATGGCTGTGTAAGCGGTGTCGGTGGTTTCTTTAGATGTCTAGAATCTGAGGATTATTATAAGAAACAATGAAGCACTTTAGATCTTCTAAAACAAAAGGAAATGAACGAAATAGCGTTCACTGTACTTACGACGCTGGGCTACGCTACTGTTGATGGCGGGTTGCCGCTCATTGTGCCGATTAGAACCTGATTGTTGATTTATCAACGCCACGCGGCAGTCAATCCACAGCAAGGCTCTGAAAACGAGCCCGTTTTTTACTTTCTCGCATTTACTAACGCTACAAGAGAAAATATTGTAATCGTGATCCGGAAAACTGCAAATTTTCGACACAAAAGTTATTGCCCCACCCTGGTAAGAAAAACGTGGATAAATCCAGTTGCTAAAAATTGACAAAAGCACGTCGTGTAGTCAGAATCCATGTTTTCTGGGTCCTTGATACCAAAATATCGGTTGACGGCAAAAAGTGTGTCTGTCCGTATTTCTGTCCATGCCATCTGTGCACAACGCTAGCGCATAGTCCGCCAGCCGATTTTTTCCAAAATCGATATTCCCCAATCACCCCAGCTGATGTCGCGTACCCTGGAATTTGAAACCGGTATTTTAATTTTTGGGGGACTTCACATGAAGCTCCTGGGACATTTTATAAATTTAAGAAAAAGTAATTGCTCCAAATTTTTGTATTAAATTTTGTTATTGAAAAGTGCAAAGGACGTTTAGGAAAACAGTGCATTTTTGTTGACCTCGTCGAATTTTTGAAAATTGGGGAAAGATTAAAATTTCCAAGTTGGAGATAAAGATTTTTGTCTCAGACAAAGTCTGTGGTACAAAATTAGCTCTTTAAAAATATGTACAAATTTTTGCAAAAACAATGTTTACTTTCAGTGTAGTTTTTACGAAATTTGCGATTGAAATTTACAAAAAATCTCAAAAATCACTCCAAATTGTTTCATTACATTTTTTCCACATATGTAATAAGGAACGGTAACTAATATGGCACTAGTCTACTTTACGGGAATTGCTTGACTTTTTTCGAAAATTGCGAAAAACATTTCAAAACTACAAAATTGAAGATGCATATTTTTGCCCCAGATAAAGTCTGTTGTACATAATTAGCTCTTTGAAAAAGGTTAGGTACAATTTTTGAACAAACGAGTAGTTTTGGCGTAATCTGCTTGAATTAAATGAAATATACACAGGATTCACACCAAGTACGGGCCTCGAAAAAAATTGAATGATTAATACGAAAAATAATTAATTTAATTTTAGTTATAATTTGCTATTGAATACGCCAAAATTAATTATATTTGTACACTGTCGATCTTTTACTTTTTACTAAATTTGTATTTGCAATATATTAATGTATTTATTTTTAAGTAATCTGCAAAGCTTAATAGGAATATCGCAACAAAGTGGCACCGATATTTGAGAAACTAATGTTGTCGAACGTCGAGATGTTGGCGGCGATAAGATAAATGTGTTCTATTAAGTCCAGCTGGTGGTGGTGTAACTTTTATACCGAGAGCCAGTACTTCCGTTTGTGTTGAATTTTTCAGCAGTTTTTTAAAAATTACTCCTGACAATGCCCGGTACGGTATGTTATATACCATTTAGTATCATCTGATCTATGTTGATGTCAATTGCTTGTATTCTAATTACTGTGTTGATATTATTTGCCAAGCGAATGCACATAATTTTGACAACGCTGAGCTGTCAACAGTGCGCTGCTCTCTTCTTGGTTGAATTGCACGTTTTCTAATAATAGCTGAGGTGTTGTGTTGCGCAGAAACTGCAAAATTGCAATATTACATATCTGTTTTCAATAACGCGTGGAAGTACATAATGTTGTAGCACCACTAGTTGAGTTTTACTATTCATGGGTTGCGTTATAGAACTTTAGATTTAAAAAAAAATATATATTTGGTAAAGAACTGTTGCATTGTTCTAGGCAAACATTTTATGTTGTGTTCTCCAGTAGTGTGTGTGTGTGTGTGTGTGTGTGTGTGTGTGCGCGTGTGCGCGCGCGCTAATATTTGGAAAATTTTGTTTTGTTTTGTTAGGCAAAATGTTTGCTGCTGCACCCCCTATATGTTTTTATTATTATTATTATTATTATTATTATTATTATTATTATTATTATTAGTAGTAGTAGTAGTAGTAGTAGTAGTAGTAGTAGTAGTAGTAGTAGTAGTAGTAGTAGTAGTAGTAGTATTGTATTTGTTATTATTATTATTGTTATTGTGATTGTAATTGTTATTATTTATTATTTTTAAGTATAAAGTAAATTTACTGTTCAATCTCTAATGATAGTTTCGAAATGTGCAAAATGGGATATGAAATTAAATATTCGGCACCCACCGTTAGAGCTTAAAATTATTTCAAGAAAACAAATTGCTCTTTGAATTATTGTGCTTGCAATAAATGTGATCCAGCTTATCCATTTTATAGGAAAGGTAAATGACGGTTTGTGATAAACTGAAACGTGTATGAAAGTATATCCTAGTTTTATTTAAAACAATGATTCCCACTCGATTGTTTATGGTAGCAAGTTCTTTTCAATTCGGGTCGTTTTTTCAACAGCAACTCATATGCTATTTATCTCATCAATGAATGTCCTTTTTAATATCAATATTTTAGTACCAATCCCATTTATTACTGTTATTACAATTATCATGATCGTTTCTATCTTCGTCGTCGTAATCATTACAATATACATTTTTTTGGGACGAGTGAGAAACAAAGAATTGGTAACCAGAAAAACAAAGACTTGAGTAGACGTTCTCTTTGGCCGCTCTGTTGTTATAGGTATTTCCCCGAACTCTCTTGCGGTTTGCTGCCCAAACGCATTAACTGATTCGAGGGCGGTTGTGGGGCGAATAGTGTCCTAACGTCTGGCTATTGTTCATCTCGTACTAAAGAGCGAATGAATGGGAAGGCGCGACGAAGCAAAAACTTAATCAGGACTTGAAATGCGGTTTCGACATCAGAAAGGAAATTGTTCGTGCTTCACTTCCCAATGCCAGCCGCGGTTGGGCTTCGTCGGAAATTTCATGTCGTAGAGGACTTTGTTATGTTTTGCGCTCGAAGGGAACATTTGATTTTAATAATCTTGACGTCTGATGGCGTTTTAAAAATGATAATTTTGAAACTTTTAAAATTGGTTTCAGTGAAATTGTTTTATTATTATTATTATTATTATTATTATTACTACTATTACTATTATCACTATTATTATTATTATTACTATTTCTGTTGGTATTCCCTAAATTCACGCCTAAAGATATTAGGTATCAGTTCAATATAAAATCTACCTCAGGTTGCTACCTGCTTCCTACGGAGCAAATGTGGTCGGTGACTGGGTGCCTCTGCACTGCTTTGCCCAAAATATGAGGTGTGCCCAATAACGGGAATTCTTGCATTTCCTAGTCTTACAAAATTGGCGAAAATTATGGTGAAAATTATTTCACTTTCGCGGCCCCAATGACGTCGCCCAAGCAGTCGTAAAAATATTTTAATTTGCCAGGGATTCCTTCAAAGGTATCAAGGCTTTCCAGGGGCCCCTTAGAATTCACTTTGGAGAACATTGCTTTAGAGGAATAAAGAGAAGTGGAATCGTTATCGGTCACCCGAGTGAACCTGGGCGCTACACACCTCGTCCATCGTAGTTGGTTGACTCGCCCTGAAAACTGCAGAGGGCGTTACTCACAGGAGGCAGAGCTTCGGAAAATGAAATCCCAGTAACGGACGGTTATGAGCGTGATAAGTTACACCTGTATATACAGAGATAAACCTCCTTACACTGATCGTTCAACAGCAAACATTCTTCTTAGAACCCTGTCTCATGCCTTAAGCTGCAAGGAAGTTCTTTTTCTTGACGCCTAACTGCTGAAATATACCTTCGGAGAAATATAGAGTTTATCTTGGACCACTTTTTGCAAAAGTTACGTATCAGTAGTCTATGGATATTATAGTTTATCATGATAATTCTACTGTAATTGCTGTCTGAGTTGGTAATGCAATAATCCATTGTTTTAGCTTCATGAAAATTGTAATGTTTTGGTAATGTAATAAAAAGTGAGGCAGTGTACAAGTAATTCAAATCATTAGAATTGCTGGTTTCCTAATGTAAATTCTTTTTTGTTTATTAAATTTTGTTTAATTAAATCTTCATGTTAATTCTTTATTAAACAATTTGGGTATGAGATTGCTCTTTCTTAAATAGTTGTTAATTGGTAAAGAAATATTATTTTATGTTTTTACATTGAAAATGTATTTATTAATACTGAGTTGTGAAGACACATAGAAATGAGGTTCACCATCACACCACGAGTGCATAATTAACATTATATTTTTTTTTTTATTAGAATAATAATGATTCGGAGAATGCTAGAAACGAATCTTTCGGAAATTATCAGAGCCTTAAGAAAAATTCTCATGGGGGATAGGAATAGTTCTGTTCGTATCAATTCGTTATGACATTCGAAAACAATCACAAGAAAATCGTGGTCTGTCAGCTTTTTGTAGTCCAGTGAACAAAGTCCACATTTTTGAAAATAAACTTTTTTTTTACAATTTCCAGTAGCAACATTTACGTTGGCTCAGCTAGATCTCTTAGAAGTTTGTTCGTAACTATCCCTTTCAAACAGACGAGACATTTTTTGTTTTTCTCAATTTACTGGTATTTGATTACGATTTACGATACATACGTATTCATTGCTTAATAACTAACTTATAATTAATTTATAGCACGAGAGAACTCCCGCATGGGTACATGGAATATTGATTTCGACTTTACTCTTTGTCCCTCATGGGGACACATATTATTTTTTACATTCTGACTCCAGGTCGTGTATTTAAGCAACCTATCCAGAGAACACATGCCAACAGTATATTGCAATCCACACATCTAGTGGAAAATGATGACAACAATCATTAAAAACTTGTCCAACAGATAATTATTCCCTCTTCAAATGTCTGATTCATATATGACGTGCATTCTCTCAACAGAAAACTTAAGACTGCATCATCTTAAACAATTCGTCGTTTACTAAGATCATATAGTTCACCATGAGATATATGACTGTGATCAGGCATAGGAGTGACTGGATTGTGATCGTGTTTGACTTAGGTACTGTTTTTATTGCGGTAGATTGTAATATATTGGCACTAAAAGGATTTGGTATCTGCCTAATTATCTCAAGTGTCCGTATTTGCTAGAATTGAATTGAATTGAATTGAATTGAATTTGCCTTATTTTACGTGGCGAGACTCGGGCCATCGGGCCCTTCAATGCTATTTCACATACAGGTTGGGGGATTCATCGCCTATCTTCCTAATACTGCATCCTAATATAGTACTTCTTAATATTGTAATATCTTCATATATTGTTAGCTTCTCTCCCTTGCCAAGTAAAGTTTATTCACGGAAACAAATATCAAATAATTATCCCCATACTCCAATAGTCATGTGATATTGATAAATATTCAAACGCAAAAGAAAATAATAAAAAATAATTAAGAAAATATATTACTGCTAAGAAATCGAACATATATGATTTTAATGTTATAATGTGCATACTGTTTCTAAAATTTACCCAATATTGGAATATCATCACTAGTGAGCGCATACATTGATGTGAAGTTAAATTGAAAAGAAAAAAATCGTCGTCTGTCTCTGCAAAGGTCTACCACCGTGTGTTGCAATTACGCATTATATCTGTATTTCTCATGATAAACACGACGATGGTTACATGAGGTTATATTTATTCCATTGTCGCTTTGCGTATTTTCTAATTTTCTTCGGCCGGGTTGTTAACCTTCTACTTAGGCCCAAGGGCTCTAGCTACCTCGGCTCGAAGGGTCGGGGGTTCCAATCCCACTTCGGGCATTGATGTTTGTGCGTGTTCGTATTGTCCCTATGTGTTCTTCCTAATGTCCCCCTAGTCCCCCCTAAAGTCCCCCTATGATCAAGTTGTTAAAAAGCGACTTAAATTGTCATCTGAATTATTACAATTGTGAGTTCGGCAAGACTTTAATGAAATGTCATTTTGTTCTTTTCACTTTAGAACAATGCCTTCTAGTATAGACATTAATTTTATGTTATGAAAATGGAAACGACACTTTTCTATAGGACATTTGTTTTGCATTTTTCTTGTACTTCGACAAATAAGTCATATTTTACTCTTTCTCGTCATTTGTGAAGCATTATTTATCTGATTTCATGGATTTATATATATTAATGCTAGTTGCTTCAAATAATATTTACGAGATGCAACAAATGTTCTCCTCAGAATTCCTGAGTAGCCTTTTCGATTTCTTCTCTCAGAAATAGTAATGTCAGCCGTTATGAGTATGTTATCAAAGTTTCCTGTATCACCTATCAGCACCATTGCTAGTTCGTCTGATTTAGCGATAATAAACTATACTAACAAGATTTCGTGGTAAAGAACAGTGCAAACCAAAAGTTCCCAAGCTGATCTCCCTAGGACGATGGGAAGAAGCCCCGTTTACACTCGTTAACATATCCATTAGCTTGAGTCACCCAATTATTTATCATCATTTTTCTTCGCATTTAGGACATTTTAAAAACATTTAAAGAGCATTTTATCGATCATTTTTAGCGATTTTTTAGGTCATCAAAACCGCCCCCCTAATTATGAGCATTCGCCACCTCAACCGCTGCTGTCGTCATGTCTTGGTTTTTCGATCCTCCTAGCAAGCCTGGCCCGCCAGCCGCCCGCCGCCAACACGTCGTGGATGCAGGTGGGCGCGGCCGGCGCGGCGCCGCGGCGTGCGCGTTGCGGGCGGGGGGGAGGCGCGCGCTCCCGGACCCGGGGCGCGACGACGTGCTGGCCCTTGCGCCGCAGAGATTTGCCAGCGCCCTCCGCTCGTCGCCGCCGCCCCGCCGCCGCCGCCGCGCCCTGCCATGCGCGACGACGCCGCTCTCCCAGGGAGAACCCCGCTCCCCAACGACTCCTCGCGTCGCCACGTCTCGCTGTTCTAGTATGCGCCTCGTCAAAACGCGCGCCCCGTCGAGTCCGTTAATTCTGAATCTGCTCAGGAACACTGCCCCGCCCCAACGCAATCTCGCCCCGCACACTTAGAGCAGCCCAATCCGACTTCTCCTCCTTGCCGTTCCACCGTCTTACCCACTCCTTCCTTATCTACATCACCTACTTCCGTGCTCTACCGAGCCCGCCCCATCATAACTCTGTCCAGCCTCACTCCGTCCAGCTTCACTCCGTCCAGCCTCACTCCGTCCAGCCTCACTCCGTCCAGCCTCACTCCGTCCAGCCTCGCACTATGCCGTCTCGCCCTTCCCTTCTCCGTTCTGGCCTTCTTCCCTCTGCCTTCCCGCACGAACCTACCGATTCTACCCTACTACGCTTTGCCCTACTTCTCTCTGATCCACCCACCTCTACCGTATCCCGCCCTGTCCTACCGCACTCTGACCTACGTCACTCTGACCTATCCCCCTGCCCTTATGCTACCTGTGGGCTAACCACGTCACAACTTCTTCTTTATTATTGGTGTGATGTGGATATCGTCCCTTAAACTATTTGAAATTATATATTCATATATTATTATTATTATTATTATTATTATTAATTTCAAATAAATTTTATAAATAAAGCAATTTTATAAGCAAGTAGTACATTTACCGAAGGCGCATATTATATTCTGTGAATGAAATAATCAGCACCCGGCTTTCGATTATTTAACTCTCCTTACACTTGTCTTACTTTTTCCAGGAGAAAGGAATAAGTCTCTTCAATTATTTTGTTCGTTATTTTTTAATATAATTTTACCGAACATTTTCCTTTTTTAAATTGTATTTAATCGCATCTCGTTCGTACTTCAGGGAAAACTTGACTATGCTTGAATTTCAACTACTTAAATTTGCATCGTAATGTGAACACTTTGAACATGGTCTTTGATGTAAAGGATTTAATATCATGCCTGCCAAAAAGGTTAGCGCCCCTCGGAAAATGCCGTATTTCTATTATTTTGGGCTGCTGTAGGTTAATCTATTTGAACGTACCGGTTACGCTGGATTAAGCCAGCTGAGATTGTTTAGAGAAGACTATGCCTGGAATCCGTCGGTCAATGACCGCTATCTCGACCCGGTTGTTTGTTTCGTTTGTCAGTATACGCTCGCCCGGGGCATTGAACCTTAATTTCCCCGTCCAGTTGTCTATCCCTCCCTGTCAAATTCCAAGTTTCTCTTTTAATGTGTGTTTCGGTTTGGCTTCGTATAATAATAGTTATAATGGAGTTGTTTGATCTGCTCACTAGTTTGCTTGAGTAAGTGGAACGACCAAAGGAGATCTTTACCATCACACGTGAATGTGGTACACACATTACGTACGTCACGGCAGAGATGAAGATGTAATTATAGCGGCTCTAAATTATTTTTTTATTTTCCTGCGTTCACTTTATATGGATCAACATATCTTGTTTCAAAAACCGTTGTATTAGACATTGCAATTGTTGATTGGAAAAAATTTAATCAGATCGTGCTATAAATTATCAGTTAACATTCTAACTCTGTGTACCTTGACGTACTTCCATCCATAACCTGCTTTCTAATTTTCCTAAAGTTCATTATTATTGCGATCAGTTTTTCTAAATCGCTTTATCAAACATTTTAAAAATAAGTAGTAATAAATTACATAAATTTTTTAATGCTCTTAGTCATTAAAATTACATTTTTCAATCCCGCTGTTTTTCGTTCTCAAAGCATTTTTTTTTTCATTCCGTAAACGTTATCTAGACTCAACGCAGACACTCCAATCTTGTAAACTGGCGCGTGCAGAGACAACACTTTCGACTGATATTCCTTCTCAACTCTTTTTCCAGAAGTACAATTATTACAAATGTGTCAGTAAAGCCAAAACTGGACCGAATACTGAGCGCTTAGAAATAAAATACTGGAACAGACGTTGATTTAAACTATTTTAAAAAGTAGGGTTGATTAAAAAATACCATTTACATACGAACATTCTTATTTCATCCGTCAACACCCCTAGAGATGCATGTTCCATTCTGGCGTAAGATCTTCGTCTCGGTGGTCTGACTTCACTTCCGCATTCGAAACGAAAGGTTCTTAACTCGAAAACACTACCTTCTGATAAAGCTCTTAAAAGAATTCATGGATGTTATCGCGGAATATTGTAAATATTACACTTGTTTACGTTTAGGTTTTGAAATGTATATGGACGTGTCAATGCTCACAGGTTTGTTTAGCGATAAGCGCAAGTTAGGGAGGTGTAAGAGGGAGACGATAAGGCGCAGAATACTTCGTCGCTCAGTTGTCCGTCGGGCCCACGCCCGACGTGTGCGTTTGTTGCGTCCCGCGTGGTGCAGTGTGTGTTTGTTGTGTGTGTGCGCGAGAGAGAAAGAGACAGACAGTGGGTGTTGGGTACGCACGCACCATCGTGGTCTGCCGATCGTGGCTCGGCTGCGGCGTGGTCGTGTCTGCGGAAGGTCTCGAGCGTGCGGTTTTGCCCGTGACGAGAGGTGTGGTGGTGGTGGTGGTGGTGCGCGTGTGCGTGCGCGCTCGCTGGTCCTCGTGCGCGGCCACCGAGCACGCGTGACGAGCCTGCGAGAAGAGCAGGAGCGTAGTGGTCGAGCGTGGCAGCCGACGCAGGTGAGCACTGAACACGTCTCTGGGGGGTCAAAGGTGTGTGTCTGCGAAATGTATTCAGAAATGGGGATTTAATTGAGCATAATAATACAAATCACAATATTGGAGGGATGCGGTAGATGTTAATTAATTGAGTCCATCTAGCCTTAATTTGTATCGTCTCAGAAAATGGGTCTGGACACATTTGTGACATTTTATGACGAGAGTTCAGAAAAAACAAAATGTCACAATTACAAAAAAATGATTAAAAGAAAATTATATATTGATTTAATAAATCTAAGGTTTGGTTGAAGTAAATCCAGTTATAATAGCCGAGGTCGCTGAGGCTGAAGAGCCGTAGCTGCCTCTGGCTTTACGGGTCGCGGGATCAAATCCCGTCCGCGGCATGGATGTTTCTGTCCGTTCCGTTACCGTTACCCCCAATGTAATTTACAGTGGTGGCTATATGACCTCACAAGTGAAAAGAGACCTTAAATAATTTTAAAAATAATCCAATGATAAAATACACGCCAAATCTCAAAACTTTTATAATTAATCGGTATTCACTCGTTGGGGACGATATAACCATTGAATAACTTGAAGATTCGAATTTTGTAAATACTTTTTTGTTTCTATTTGTATTTTGGTGTATTTTCTTTCACTAGGGGTGGGATTCGATAACTTAAACTCGTCAACGATATTTCTCCCTCTTGGAAATTACCCTACTATGAAGTCACTTCCTAATCGTAAAAAAAAAAAAAAAAAAAAAAAAAAAAAAAAAAAAAAGCTTCTGGTTTTAACTGGCCCGAATAAACAGTGCAATAATTCGTTAAATGTCGTTTATATTCATTTTGTTCCTCTTTCTCAACACTTGTTCGAAATAAGCAGCTGCTCCGATTAACAAACCGGTGATTTGTTTAAAAGGAATCCACTATATCTTGATGATGAAAGGAAGTTGACAGTTATTTCCTACACCCACGTGTGTCTGTTTTCTGTACTTTGGAACGTGATTAAGTGAAAGCGATCGATTTCTTATATGAGTGACTGAAATATCACGTTTTTATATTAACTTTTATTCAAAGATAACTGAACTAAATTGACTGATAACATTAAAATCAATGATATAATACAAAGATGGAAAATTCGTGCGTGTGTATTATGAGATAGTCTCAAGACAAAGATTGTTTACTTTGCATACGTTTCTGGAGATTGTGTTAGGAATATGAGGTAACTTGAGATTTGAAGGGATGAATTAATGGATTTTAGTCGGCTGAATGTCAATGATAATATTTTTTTATTGGCCACATGATTATTGAGCAAACGAGTACTAATTTTGAATGTATTTGTTTTTATTAATTCTACGCGTTCACAACATAATTGAATATTTAGAAATCTGAAAGAAACTGCAACATTAAATATTGCAAAATAAAATTATAATAAATAAATAATGCAATAAAATGTTGAAACACATTATTATTACATAAATATTCGTGCAAACAGGGATTTCAGTTAAGTTGTGAATTTACTGATGTTATTTCTATTATAATCGGCGCTTGAAATGAGTTAATGCGTTCATTATTTCATTACCTGAACCATTATTATAAACACATGCCGTATGTTCTGCAATATTATTCATAAAAATGTTAAAAGCGCTTTATAAAATGTGATCTCCTGCAATGAAATAAAGAGAAATGTCTTAAAATTTTACGAAATTGATAATTAGATAAAAAGTATATTTCTTAGTGGAAAGTTTGTAAATGCACTTGGTTACCATGAAAGTCCATATGGCCGAAGCGTGCGTTGCAACTTTTGCAAGTGGTCGTTACGTCTGTGATAAATGCTCTCAGAGCAAAGTCGTTAAAACATTTCTTGACCATGAATCGCCACCAGTATACAATTTCTTCTTATTAGCTTCCACTAGAATGTGTACATACCTCTGGTTTGAACGAGAAATGGAGATGAATACCTAAAGTAAACATGTTCCTCGTTAGACTTGCACATTTTATATATTCATAATTCTGATGCATTTCGTCATATTTTTCAACGAAGAGGTTGCCTCTGCGTGATAGTGTATTCTACGAGAACATGAAACTGCGTGCAGTCTACATTTTCAAAAAAAATTCTTTATTTATGAAAACAATTTTTGTAATTCAGCATTTTTTTAAATGGAAGTTAAAAATAAATACAGAATATTTCTTTTTTTGTGATGTTAAATGTTTCTGATTTACTGTTTGGAATACACAAAACGAATGTTAACGACGGAGTTATGTTATCCTTATTAATTTGTGATTTGTGTTGTTTTTGGTTTGTTCTTGGTATGTTTCAGTTTAAAAAGGAATTTATATAGTCTTATTAATAAATTTAAATACTAATATGTTTATTGTAAGGGGTGTGTTCACTTCAATACATACGTTTTTATTAGACTTATATTTGGAATGGTGCATCTCAAGAACATTTTCCACTATATGAATTTAGATCTATTCCTTTAATTCCATAGTGGGAACAAAGAAATATGAGGACATCATTAGTGGTTATCATATAACCCAATGTAATGCAGGAAGATACACTAACTTTGTGAATGGTTTATTTTGAAAGTTTTGTTACTTGTTTGATTGATATCAAATGTCAACTTACCAATAAATTTTCTCATTTAATCGCTCGATTTTCTTAAAAAAAACTTGATTCATGAACGTTATATTATTCCTGATTTATCGACAAAGTGTAAATTCTGTAATTAATAAAAGAGTAATATCGCATGTTGCTGGCAATAAAAATTAATTAACGAACATGCGAAAAACTCGCGTTTTCTTCAATTTATATGACGCGCAATATATATTGCATCGCAAATCGCGATGGTTTGTCAGTACACCGTCTCGATTTGCATGTTTATAACACTTATGTCTGAATAATTTTTCATTACCTATTCATAACGACCTTTGCCCAGTATAACTGGTCCTCAGTTATGTTGTGGAGAAAGACTAATTGTTTCGCTTATCCAAATAATAGAGCGGAAAGTGTTCGTATCATTCGACTGTTCACTCAGCTTTCGATTCACCCGTCGTATTTGGTCCTTTATTTTTCCTTACAGCTCCTAGCCGAAATTAAGCCTTCAAGAGCCCGTAAATGTTCTTCATTTGCATAACTTAACACCTTCACATTTTTCTTGCACTGACGTTCCGGCGGCACTGGAGGTAGCCGGGCTCAGCTGTCCCTATAAACCGGCAACTTGTTTACGGACCCTCACTGGCGAGAACACTTTGCACGCTTTTTGAAAACAGGTTTTTGCTCGCTTTTCATATGAGTAATACGTTAGATGAATGATACATCCAACCGGTGTGGTGAGAAGGAAGCGGGTCCAACTTCATTTTTTGGGTGTTGCGTTCGTAATTTCACACGGAATACGGTAGTTAAATGCGCGTGTACTACTTTCCATATTCATGTAGCTTCAAATTAATTGTTAATATACATGTATATGCTATTTATCTACATCTACATGTCATAGGTATGTGTGGCTCTAGTCGATTCAGTAACTGCACTTCGATAGATGTTTTCATTAACGATTTAGTGCTTATTGAAAATTAAATATTTAATGAACGTTCAGTTTTTTATTCCTACTAAGACAATGAGAACATGACTTCTTTGCGAAACGCTTTAACCATAAAATTGCAGCTTATGTATTGGCGGCGGAAGAGCTCTTATACTCCCTTGGTCAATGCATGTCCCACTCCGAAAGCTCATTGAAGTGCATTTACATGCGAACAGAGTACCTAGCAAACTTTTTAGAGTCCATCAGGAGATATTTATTGCAATGATGATATGCCTTCTTAAATTTGTAACTTAAAAAGCGGAGTTAGTAAACACCATTATTTATGAATATACTACAAATGCTAATTAATTTTATCATTAATGTAAATCATATTTTGGGAAGTTTTCTGCTCCTCTTTTAAACAAAACACTATAATGCGCAGTTTTCATTCATACATTAATATTCTAAATAACCTAGCGATTGGTTCTTTTGTTCTTATATTTATTCACTAATGTTTAGATTTGAAGAGGTGTGGTAAATATATAATAACAATATTAATAACAATAATAATAATAATAATAATAATAATAATAATAATAATAATAATTTCAATTCTATTTTCAATAATATTTTCACTATGTCCGTGCCGAGAACTGGATGTGTCGATTATTTTCACGTTCCAGTGGTCTTTATTTTCTCGTTACGTACTATTTTTCATATCGCTTAGTAAATGAAACTAAAGGTAATTTTCATTAGTAGTTTGTACGATTGTATTAGATAACTATTAAACAATCACTAATAATTATTCACATGATTGTTTATAAACACTTTTCTCAATGCGTATGTGCCTCCATTGTGTGTAAGTGTGCTGTGCAGGGAGACGCTGTAGATAATGGTTGAATGGTCCGTCACCCTGATTAGCACACATTACAAGTGTTGTTACAAAGAAAAATTACAAGATTTATACCAGATTTGAACTTCAAAAATCCACACGAAATTGTTTCCCTTTTTGCTATTGGAAAAAAAAGATCAAAATACAATAATAGAATTATCCGCGAAAACTTTACTCAAAAGCGAATTAAACAAACAAAAAATGACAAATTGAAACAAATTATAACTGTAAAAATCCATTCGAAAGCAGCTTTAATCTTTGAATAGCTGCTGACGAAATTGAAGAGAGATTTCATGTGACCAAAGCGGAGGTATGTGATATTCTTTCTGCTTAGAAGAGGAAACAAACAAATTATTAATAAAGCCATATAAATAATATCATATGTTGTTATTATTATTATTATTATTATTATTATTATAATTCCGTAATAGGAAACAATTCTGTGAAAAGCATGGCACCTACAACGCTACGAAGTGCCTCCATCGATTTGCGATTAACTCAAGATTTCAGAGAAAATAACACTTTTGTTGATATTTTACTTTCACGCTTGAATAATACAAATAGTATAGGCAAGGAATGCGATTATCAAGCTCTTCAACACGTATTGATCAATATCCAAAGTATTGAGAATAATTATTGAATTATTTAGAATAATAATAAATATTTAATTAAATAAATACAACTTAATACAAAACTTATAATTATAAATAACAAATACGTATATTTATACTGTATTTTAAATAATAGTACCATTATTTTGCGAGTAGATAGAATGATAGTTCATTTATAGATACCATGTTAAATAGTACACGGATGTATCTCTACTTTCTGTTGCTAGTATCCACAGCACATATAGTATGGAATCATAGCCATTATGACATTCCTGGTTGAACAGGGGCCAGAGCCGGGACGCGAATATGCCGGCTGGCCGGGCGCCGGCCAGGCCCCGCGGTCGCCTGCAGCCAGGGCCCAAGCGAGCCTCGCGCCCCTCCCCCCCTCCCTCGCCAGCCATCGCCTCCTCGCGCCGCGTGTCCCGCCGATACCCCTGCGGCGCTGGCGAGGGCGGGGGTGTAGTGCGCAGAGATGGTCGCCATGGAAACCGCGCTGGCCGCGGCCGCCTCCACCGCCGCCCCTGCCCTCCCCCGCCCTCTCGGCTCCGCCCCCGCCGGCACCGCCTCACGCGAGGCTGAGGCCGAGGCCGAGGACTCAGGGCGGACGGATCTCCCTCATGATGAGAGGCCGGACGCCGACCGCCATCGGCGCTCTGCGTACGACGGCTCGGCGGCGGGTGGCGGGGGCAGCGGGTGACTCATGCATAGCGCATGGCAAGCGCCGCCCCGCCCCCGCAGTCTGCACCCCTCCCGCCACGTCGCGGCGTTCCGCATTCCAGCGTCTGTGTCGCTCTGTGTGCTTAAGCTAGTGGTTTCCAACTTTCTTTAACTGACGTACTAACAGAACTGGCGACCTTGCGGTGCAGTACTTAGTTTTTCAATACTGTGAAAATATATGTAACACAACATTTTTTATACATGCGGAGATTGATTTTCTGGTGCATGAGAGGATAAGATTAATCCCAAGTGGAAAGGGAAATCATCCTTACTGCTGTCGACGGTGGTTAACGTGGAGGAGAAATGGCCTTTTCAGAGAATAATTTGCGTTATGGCCTTTCTTCACGTTACTTATGGCTTAGCAATTTCTCTTAGGTTACCGATTTCTTGGAAAATGAAAATTAAAATTAAAAAACGTCGTTATTTAAAACTTATATAATAATGAATTTAAGGCAAATAATATAAATATAACTCTCTGGTTCCTTCAACCTTTCCTTTATTTAAAAGTGAAATAAAAATCAAGCGATTTAGGAAACAACTATTGGCAATTTAAAAAACTGTTAAAATTCCATCTACATTCTTGAACCCTTCCACACAAAATTTTACTTTTAACACAGAAACTACACCTCAACCTTTGGAAAAACCAAAGCTTTGTGTACTTTCCAGTCTGCGGAAGTGATGTTACCTTATCTTGTATTCAGGATTCCTTTTAGCTGATTCTGTTACTTTTAGACGAGAGAAATAACTTGTACTGGTGGCCATACATCAGCAAAAACTCTACTAAACAAACTCATACAATACGTTTTCCCAAAAAGGAGTTCGTACACTTCTCAAGAAAAACAAGTAACAATAAATAAAATATTTAACAAAACAATCTTCACGAATACATCAATAAGGGCAGTAATTCAGTACAGTATATACGTATCTTTAATTTAATTTACTTTACTTTATCATTCTTTACTTTTACTACAATACTTCACGTATCAGAAGTCCTATACATTTCTTCACTAGTATTCCTTTTATTTCTTTTGAATTTTCTTCCTCCTTTCCGTCAGTTTTACTCTTTTAAGTGTATATGAAGTATACGGTAATGAATATGTGCCTACTTCGTAGTTTCCATTATTTTGTGGTTGTTAGATCTTCATTTTTACTTCTGAAATTTAACCCCTTGATTTAATTTTCTCAGAACCTTCTGCTGTTTTTCTATATTTCACATTTGTTGATCATTAAACCGATAAAATCAAGGCAATGTGAGTTTATTTATCAATTATGTGTAAAGGAATTATCATAAGTGTTCCCACAGGAAGTCGCAACGTACATTTGACTGGACTGGCATCTTCACTTTGTAGTCTATTTAGTACTTCAATTTGACTTTAACTTCCACTTCGTTTCCGCTGCTATCGCAATACCCAGCTCAATTTTGTCTCCACGTCCACCTCCATTTTCTCCGCCACCTTCATCTCCACACCCACGTTGATTGCCTCTGTCATTGCCACTGCTACTGCCACTCCCACTCCCAGTTTCACCTCCTCTTCCACTGCCCACTTCTCACCTCCGACTGATTCTCAGACTGCACCCTACCTCCTAGCTCCCCCGCGCCCTCCGTCCCCGCCTCCCACCGCCGCTTGCGATCGGCCCCCTCCTCCCACGCGCCTTCCGTGCGAGCGCGCGGCGCGGCGCGGCCCTACTAGTTGCACCGGCTGCCGGCGGAGGAAATCGCTTTTGAAAAGGAAGCTTCTTCCCTTGAGGCGATTGCTAGGTCCACCCCCACTTCCATCGTCCGTCCTCGGTCCTCCGCTCGTAGGCCGTTGCCCACCGCGGCACTATTTGCTAATCTAGCTCACGAAAGTACTGCGCACTGGCGGAATAATACGGGTGAGTCAGGCGAGGGGTTGCCCCCGCCCAGCCGACGCTCTGTGTGCGAGCGGTCGACCGGAGCTGGGGAAGCCGCCAGCCGCCTATAGAATTTCCCAGAGCTTGGCAACGGGGATGGGAATAGTGTGTTCACGCATGTATTGGGGGAGAGAAACGTATTTGCTACATCCTCTTAATATAGCTGCTCTAACATTCGTATTCATGGGAATCCGATTAATGAAGATTGGACGTTTACATCGTGTAATATATTCCAGGTACAGCATTGACGTAAAATATGGTAAGGATATTTATTGTTGTTGTTCTGTATAAAAATAATTATCCTTTTTCGCATTTTCCTGAGCTACAATATCATTAAAATGTATACACATGATAAAAAGAAATTAGTGAAATGAGAAGTCCGAAAATACATGATTATGAAGACATGCGTTACTTAAATTAAAAAGTTGCCACTAAAAAAAAGATTGGGCTGTACATAAAAAGTATATGCCAAAATTGATTTATTGCTCTCAACCGTCCTGTGCAAGTTGTACTGTTTATTAGTGGTATTAAATTGCTATTAGTATTATTCACTGAAGAAATGATAAAAAATTATTTGAAGCAAATATTTATAAAAAAATAAATCTGTTGCTTTATAATAAAATGAACTTAATTATGCTTTAAGTCTGATTTTGGGATGAAAAATAATTTCTCCTTCGAACAAGCTTCTCATAATCTGCTGAGTGACAGAGTTACATCGTTAAAGGCAGGTCTCGAAGACAACTGAGGTAGGCTTTTCCCCGCCGGCGGAAGGAAGACAATGTTGTTGCGGGTGGAATTGCATTGAACGCGATCAAGAAGGCCCACGCGCGGCTCAGATATCGATAAGAATAGTGGCACATGCAACATTCCTGACAAAACGTAACCAAAATAAATTGAAATGGTGATTGTACTGAAAATTAGACCCGAAGATAATATTTATAATGATCCCAATGATTATGTAATGATCCTAATGAATTAGTTATGTTTTGATATATATGGATTCAAAAATACTGAATACTCTAAAATACCTAATACAATTTGCTTATTAATTAATGTAATGAGCTTCTGAGCCAGTAGCTTCCATTTCGAACGTGTATTTTGTCAGAGTTCTATTGATGGACTGAGCAAATGCCGAGATCTTCCCTTGTTTCGCTTCAGAGAAAAAGGTGTAACTTTCCTCTCGCGCAATCGACACGTAACGTTTCCTTTTTTGCACGTTAAAAATTAAAATAAATAAATATAATTTGGCGTATTATGAATTTCAAATCTAAACTTTTCGATACATGCATCTTCACTCTTCTAAACACACTCCACACAATCCGATCTCCTTTGTGATGTATTCGGCATTTACTAGGAGCGCGTCGCCTCATCCGAGCGAGGTGTCCAACGAGCGAGTCCCGCAGGCGAGCGCGGGAGGTTTTTCACCGTCCCAACGGAACACAATATTGTGTTTGGGTGCGGGCGAGCACCAGGGCTGGCGGCGGAGCAGTCGTTCCGGCCGGCCGTTCGCCGTCATAAAAGACGGGTGTGTTATGGCGGGCGCGCGGGTGGGCGAGCGGGAGAGCAGGCGAGCGAGTGCGGGCGAACTGAAAGCCGCGCGCTCGATGAGGCGCGAAAGGGGCCGCGTTTGCTTTAAAAACAAAGACGCGCGCGCCGCCGCACGCGGAAATAATCCCTCG
>BOPP01000098.1:1922069-1943188 GCA_017312745.1 Gryllus bimaculatus
AGCGGCGGAAGAGGAAGAGGAAGAAGCCGTGGGGTGGGTGAGCGTGCTTCGAGTTTGGGAGGCGCCTGCACCGGGCTTTCGAGTTCGAAATACCATTAGTACTTTTATTAATAAATTGCGATTGAATTAATGAATACCAACTGTTATTTTGTAGTAGACAGTTTTTATAAAAAATAATTAATTGAAATTTATTTGTATATAATTTAAATTTCAACACTCGTTAATATGGACTATATTTAATGTGTGTGATATTATGGGGATATTCTGTTTCTCTAAATTCTTTTTTACATTAGATTTTTAGTTGACATTCAATATTTTGTTTCTATATCAATGATCAATAGAGCTGAAATATTCCATTTTGTGTTAAAATTATTGTAAACGTATATATAATTTATTATATTTTATGACAATAATAATATTTTTATGTCAGTGCAAAACATGTTTATAGTTAACACCACGCGGCGTAATCGATGCGCCATTTGGTAAACAAATTAACAAAAATTACTTGCAGACTTTAGTGTTATATAAATTTATACTGTGCCCTTAGTTAATAAAAAATTGGTATTTTAAATTAAAATGTTTGAAGGCTGTAGTAAATTTTCAATTTGGGAACATTTTGAAAATGAATGGGAAAAATGTTAATATATTCAGTAATTTGTTTTAAAAAATATTTTCATTCATTTAAATTATGAGTTAAATCAGTATATTTCATTCACAAATGAAATCAATTATTTCAATCATCGCCACACTATTATGTACAGAAAGACGGGTTCTATTCTCATTAATAGAACAAACAGAGGAGTTGGCGGTAATAGAGAAGGGGACAAATTCCGCATTGGGGAGGTGGGTAGATCGAATTCGCTAAAGACAACCTTTCTCTATCATTAGGGAGTGTATTGAGTTGTGTCAAAAAGGAAGATAATACTTATTTTGTAATAATAATACTAATGCATTAGTAATTTTTGTGTGATTCTACAATACTTATTGCTTTAAAAAACTACTGTACTGTTCTTAACCTTTAACAAACAAATTATTTTTCTGCCGCCCAAACAGGAGATTTTGCACATAGGACTACCGTTTTTAACGTAAATACATAAAGTTGATGTTGTTCGAATGAAATAATTTTGAGATTGACATGCGAGTACTTCCCTCATCGATTGAAGGTGAGGAAAAGGAGAGGTAATGGAGCAGGTAAGTGTGTTTTTCGTTCGAGCGTGCCAGGATCGAATGCCATAGAGTGAGTTTGTAGTGATATGTATCTGAATGAAATAAGTTAAAGATGAAAATGCGTCTTTGCTATATCTCTGTTCTACTTTTTATTATGCAAATAATCATCATGGTGTTTGTTCCTGCCTTCTCTTTCTTCTTATGATACTTGTAAATATAAGTGAATGGTGATAAAAATGAATGATAATAGATGGAATGATGTTTCAAATGTAATTCGAGACAATATCAGAAGACATCTACATCCCAGTCACAAGAGGAAAACAACCATACCTTACTCAGGTCTCAAACCCACAGCCTTGGGCCACACGTACATGAACACGTACTTCACCCTACCTCATCTCACCCATCTATGTTTGCCACGATCATACTTGATACCGCCATGCTCTTATGGGCAGCTGTATAAAGATACATTGTTACAAGCTCTTGACAAACAATAAAAACCTCTTTTTGTACCTTATTTTACTTTGACCCTAATTGCACTCTTGGAATGAATCAATGTGCACTTAGTAGTAAATTTTAAGGGGTTTCAGAAAGGTTCAGTTCACTTTGATGAATCTATTCACAACTTTTTATCGTGTAAAAATTGAAAGAGTACGCTCTTAAAATGCGCTAAAGGATAGGAAAGACTGATATAAGGGGCTTTTAGCGCTACGCGTGAAGTAGCGATGTTAGGCACTAAGTCACTTAACGGACCTTGCAGTCATAACGTCTTACTTTCGGCCTAAGTTACAACCTTACCTTAATAGTGCAGGTTTGAAAGAGACTCTTCGCTCACGTTACAAACAGCAAACTAGCCGCCTAAAAACAGGAAAGTTTGCATTTTTTAAACTCTGATAAATCGATTCTCGTGAGGCAGCACAATTATGCCCTACAAACTCCATTACGCTGGCAAGAATAAGACATTCGGGAAAAAGAAGCTTAAGTCTTGGGGTTAGGTTATGTAAGATAATCTGCGCATTCTCAAGAAAAGACGAATCAAAATTTCAGACTGCATACTCATCGCGCAGCGCCACAAAATATAAAAAAGTCCGCATATATATATATATATATATATATATATATATATATATATATATATGTTATACTCTTGATTCGTATCTTGATTTAAAAGTCGCGCTACTAGCCTACACTCTTTGATATATTATACAACTTATTTGATCAACGCTAGAAATGCTTCTTTCGTTACAATACTTAACGCAACGTTGCAATTGCTAAAACTCATCTGAACATTGTTCATTACGACCGTATTAAGTCTTTAATTATTTGATCGATAGAGTTTAAGGATGTCTCCTTACGCCTGGCGCTAAAACTCTCTAATGCTAATATTTACGAAATCTCACATAGAATTTCTTTTAAAGATTTCCACGTGTACATTTCAGAAAGATCTCAATAAAACTATGCATATGTATTAAAAAGCAAACAAACAAACCACTTTATAATGGAAGACAATTTTTAAAAATAGCCTAACTTTTTAAACTAATAACTAACTCTATAAAATTCCCTACCATTGAGTGAAAACTACCGCTGGGCATCGAAATCGGTTCAACCGTTCCCGAGACTACCCCGGACAAACAGGAAAAACTCGTAAAAACAATTGGGTCACGTAAATAACCGAATGAGATGATAAAAAGGCAGTAATTTTGAAATCACAAACACTCCAGTTTTATTTGTATAGACTAACTTCCCTTCTGTTTACACACATCGTCGTAAGCATGAAATACAAGTGTAAACGCTGTTTCTTCTAGAATATTCCCGAGTATCTGCCGTGTGGGAATGGGGAAAAATATATGTGGGCAGTCGCTCCGACAGCATCAGCGGGTTATGTGGTTCATAGTTGGAGGAAATTTAGATTTTGTTTCCCTTCTTTCGATGAACCCTTTCTCAGGGGAATTTCGCTCGTCAATAGTAGAAAATACTCAGAATCGTTCAAAATGCTTTTAATGAGCGTATTTTTGGAAAACCGTAATCCGAATGTAATTAAAAACTTTAAAAAGTACAATTAGAGTGAATTTAGAGTGTAACAGCACGCTAGTAGTTTTCCGTCTTGCCGAGAAAATGAGTAAGTAGTACGATTGAATAGGTCTTCCTCCAATTACGGCCAGGGAATGTTATGTTTTTTTCGGGTGAGAAACTCGTGTGGAGCCGTTACGCAGGTGCATTGTTTCGTAATGGAACTATGAAATTAGAAAAGGAGATTCGGTATTTGATCGCAATATTTATGATCTTAATAACCCGCTCTAATAAGTAACTCTCCTTAATTAAAAACTTGAAATAAATAATGATATTCCACCTTCTTACTTCCGTAGTAAGGAAGTTTAATAGACATTGAGTCTTGGCACAAACCCAAAACCAGCTAAGGCAACTCTCAAAGATGAAGCACTCGTAGGAATAATCATTTTATAGCGTTGTAAACTTCAGTAATATGTAATCACACGGATTGTGTTATCCAAAAGTAATAATTGAAGGATACGAGTATCTCACCTTTAGATTATTTTAGCATGACTCAGTTCCACTTCACCACACAGAGAACCTCCATAAGTTAGTAATAACTATCTTCTGATTTTCTGTACATACACATATTGCGAGTGATTTCTTTGATTTGAGATATTTAACATTCTTGCTATATGAAATAATTTTTGTAATGGTGCTGTACGTAAGTAAATAATGCTGTGCGTAAGTAAGGTGTGAATCTTTACATCAGTATTTCAATATGCCAACTAATTTTTATCAGAGGAAAATTCTGTCATTTCTCGTTAGTATATTCACGCTAATTTCTGGAGTGCCATGTGAATTTTAATTTTTACTTAATATTTTTGAAAGTTTATGACATGTTACGTGTCCTCAAGATGTACAACAGAGGTTGTAAACGGTTGGTAGGCATCAGTCGATTCAATAAACTAAAGAATGATGCGCATTAGACGATGATAGATTCTAGTATTGCCACCGCGACCGGAAACAAATTCAGTACTAGAATGTTGAGAATCATCAATTGCTAATTACTGTAAAATAATTACAAACATCTCTATTGAGAGCGGGGCACATAAAATTATTTTACGATGCGTGTGAAAGACAGGTATATTATTAACGAGCAGACTAACGTTTAAAAAAACAACTGAACATAATATCTGATCGAGATGTAAAGCTGTGGTGTGAACTTTTGCTTTTGGAGCATTTGAATGTCTCTCCGAGTTTCAAATCGGCCTGCCGCAGTGAACTTAGTAAAAGAGATAGGGTGTTCGTGGCGTAATGGCTGGCATTCCTTCCACCGCTGGCACCGGTGGTGCCTGGTCAATTCATGGTGAATGTGTTGTGGACGTAGCGAGCCGTCAGACGATTTTCTGCGGGTTCCTCCGTTTGCACTACCTCTTTATCCACCTGTCACTACCATTGTTGACATCACCATTAGCGCTGTCATAAATCAGTTACATAATGACTTATTGGCCTCAATTACCTCCGAATCTAATCCTTAATAAATATAAAGTGATAATTAAATAAAAGAATACACAAATAAGTAAATAAATAAAACACGGCAGACAGTATTTTGGACGCCACAATAGAGTTAGAACATTACGGTCCGACTAGTCGGAGTATAAAGTTAAACCATTCATCCAATGTAAGCGAGCGCACATCCAAGCCCGAAACTGATGCAAATTATTATTCCCGCTTCGACGTCGGTATTTTACCACTATCTTACAACAGATTGTCCAGCCAGTGCCAGCCACAAGTCAAATGTTGAACATTTTATCATACATGAAATTATAATAGTAAGGCAAAAAATTTCGTTTCTAAATACTGTTTGTTATAAACTTTGAATGTGTAAATAAAGATTTTATGATATTATAAATTGTTAAACGTCAATGTAATGTAATGTAATGTAATGTAATGTAATGTAATGTAGTGTTGAATATTGCAATGTAGTGTTGTAAAGCAGGTTTTGATCTCTTATGACCAAGCAAGTTGAACAGCAATCTAATTTGTTTTAAAGTTTGTTTAATTAATACTATAGAATGGAAGGTGGACGTTTGCATGTCACGAGTTGCATACTCTTAATATTTATATTTAGATTTATTTAGTAAAAAAACAGTAAAAACTGTATGTGACGTATGGGGGAGAAGATAATCTGCGCGCATTGCCATACTGTCTTTCAAAATCAAAAGAACTATAAAACCTTTACAAGACGATTAAGTGAATAAGCATTATCTACTTCTTACAGAAAAAAAAATCCACTAGTTATTCAACTTCAATAAACCATGAACGCGCTGTGCTTTGTTTTTACTACTGACTGTGAAAATCCTACATGATCGTGTTATATTTTCGTCCGCTTACATTGTGATGATCCCGCACTGCGCTGGGACAGGACTTCGCGGAACGGGCTGAACGGCGGGGCGAGAGGGAGAGGGGGGCAAGGGTCTTCGGAAGCAGAGAATGTGATGGGCGGGAGATGACGAAGGGGGCTCGGGGGGCAAGCGTGCCCCTGCGGCCGAGGCGGAGGCCAATTCCCGTAATACGACCTGGCGCTATCTCGCGCGGGGCATCGGGCATCCATCACACCCCAACCGCCATCTCAACGCACGCGCCTGCCCCCTGCGCGCCTCACATTGTTACCAAATGACCAAAACACGGCCAAAATCTCGAATGCTTTCAAGTCCGATCTCTATGGGCGTTTTTAAGGCAGCTTATTACAAATCTGATATCCATATTACCATTAACAACATGGCAGATCCAGCATGACGGCCGAGAATGTGAAAAGTCTTATATCAGTATGATCCGATTTATGTAGAAAATGTCATGAAATTGCTATCCGTTGCTCTCTACTGTTAAGCTTTGTTTCATTCAAAATATAATTACGTCGGAGAAATTTTTAAATTTTAAACGTTCTAGATCGTCTGTTATTTATGAGCTATTTGAAATGTATCAGCGCACAGCAAATACGTGAATTGAGGAGCAACAGAAGAAGACGTATAAAATCCAAGTCAAAATATAATGTCTTTTGAAGTGGTAAGTTCATGTGTTTGAACAGATTTTTTGCGATAGTAATATTTTCTACATGATGTACTAAATGATAAATATATTACTTGATTCAACATATTTCGAGGGTATGTTCAGAAATGTCAAAAGGTTTAAAAATTGCTTAAAAATCACTTCAAAATCACTTCAAACAATATTGAAATAAACATGATACTGTTGACCCACAATAAACTCTCACATTTGCTTCAAATCATTAGACATTTCTTTACCAAAACTGATGGTCAAAATTCTCTAAAACAGACCTTAATATTTTAGATTTTATTTGGTATAGCAATTATTCCTGGACACCCCTCTCCATATGTTACATAACGTCGGCACAAAAGCAAAGTGACATAGCGAAATGGTAATTTTTTAGATAAGTGAAAAAATAATTTTAGAAAATAATATATTTTTTGCTCATAAAAATCTTCATATAGTTCAGAAGACAGTCGATACAGCAAACAATTTTGTCCTTTGCCACGACATAAACTACTCCGCTCAGGATATAACCAACCTACTTCCAAGTGAAAGGTTTCAGGTGTGTCACTTTTAATAGTATTTACTGTTTTAACGTTAATACAATGGGATGTTTTGATCACGTTTGAGTCATTTGATCACACTGTGCGCCTACACTGCTGCGCTCTCGTCTGCGATATTGTCCGGGGCTGGTATAGCCCAACACGGGATCTGAGGTATTGAGCGAAGTAGATTAATATCAACTATGGCAATACAAATTACTTGAATTAGAACGCTCCAGTGTGTGAGGGCAGCGGGTGTAGGAGGAACGTTTATTCAAAATCGTCTTCGTGAAATTGCCAGCGCCGATAAAAATCCGATGGTTAAGCGTTGTTTCTTCCATGAAACAAGGGAGACTATACGGTGATTATACAAGCGTGAAAATGGCTGGTATATAGTGTTTCTTCGCCAGACAAGAAGAGTGAGGAATTTTATTATTTTAAAATTATTGCGAAGCATAGTGCTGTGATCTTGTAAATTTGTGACACAAGTATGTTAAACATATTTTTCTTTTATTGGTTGTGGTTTAAGGAACAACGAGAAATTTGTAGTTTCGCCTAGCACAAAAAGTTTTAAAAAATTTGTTCTTCGCAGGTGTTTATTGCGAAAGAGAAAAGTAATATATAGGAGCTAGTTCTACTTTACATAAAATAATTAATAATAACTTATAATTTTGTCAACATTCTTTTTCTTGAAAGAGGGCGAGAAAATGGTGAGAAGAGGGCGATTTTTTGAATCCAGGTGACAAGATCATAAAAACACTACGGTTCTCGAATTTAAATGATTTGTTCAGATGAACCGTAACATTCCTCAAGATTTTATTTGAATACTGGAATGTATGCTTTCAGAAATACATATTACGTACACCAGAAATAAGACATTATACAACAGCTCATAGTCTGACATGCTATTCTTTCTGCCGGAACGACTGCTTGTTTATTTGGTAATTCTTTCACATTTCAGAAAACGTGAAGTAAACTGACTTAATTCCACTGAAATTCTTGAGATTCTTATAAATGCCCCTGACCGACCCTAGAGTAAGTAGTTACTGCAGGAATGAAATGAGGAGGAAAGTCTTATTTTGCTTCTCCTGAAACGGTTATTTTTCCCACTTGCCACTTTTCTATTCAAAAACGAAACCAATAATAATAACTACTAGTGGAACGAGGTTTTTTTTCTAGGATGCATAGGGTGTGTCTTGATTTGATGTGTGTAAATAGTGTTTATTGTAATATTTTCATTAACGGTGATTTTAAAATTTATTTATAGTTACTTATAATGTATTCAATTGAGATATTGAATGACTCCTTACTATATGAAATCATTAAAAGGTATATTTGTGAATATAAGTCAACGACTTCTGGGATAGGCCTTTCTTAGGTGCGACACTGGTAACAACGATCTGCAAGCAACTTTTCGCCCAAATACATCAGCAAAAATTCTCATTGTGGACGGTCGTCGGTCATCAAACGACCTTCCGGGAAGAAAAACGGCAGAGCGGCGGTCGCACACGCAGCGACTACGACGCGGAACGCTAATGGACGCGCGTGACAGTTCCAAGAAGCGGGAAAAAAAATCGCTGAAGAATCGTCGAAGGCTACGTTTTGATGGTATGGATTCGGAGAATATTGGATGCAAGAATGTGTTTGTAGAGATGATGAATATTAATTCACGTGTTTTCAACTTGATATGCAATCACGAAATTACTATGTTGTATGCATAACATGTAAAGTTTAAAAATGTAAATGGAAATTGAATTAAAGCTGTATTTTCAAACATCTCAGACGTACCTGAAAGTTCAATGCTCCTCAATTTTTTTGATTTATTATTTGCGTGATTTCCCCTAATTAACTTTATATAAGAAATATGAGCAGTAAATATCCCATTGTAAATCCATATATGTTTTGAAACATTTGTAACTTCATTTGGTGTTTCAATAAAAAAAAATCAGTGCACGTTTTTCTGAAATGATTCTTTTGCATTACAGCATAGGAGTTATCGTATTTCTACACTGTGATCAGGAAAGTATTGGCTTTTTACTTTTGACCTAAAAAAAAATAATTTGTCGTTTTTTTTTAAAATTTGAGTCGTAGCATGCGAAACTATTAATTCTCGTGCCAAATTACCTTTCACAGTTAATTTCCTTGCAATATATTTCAAAAAGAAATATTATATAAGAAGTTTTATTAAATAGTTCCGCAATGACATATTCGACAAACATAGTGGAAAACTGCATTTCTGACAATTGATGTAAAATTTATTCTCTTGAAATACGGACTTTTCTGGAAGGATGAAAACGGCCACACATTATTATGCAACTTACATAAGTATACGAAAACTAATTTGGAATAAATGTGTAAGCGATAACAAAAAGTTATACTACATACACGTTGACAAGGTTAACATAGTATAAAATCATTTAATAATTGGAAATACATTTGAAGGTAGGTTAAAACAGGTAAAATAATGTACATCGCAAATTAGCCTAAAATTTGAGAATTAGGGTTTTGTTTTGTAGGATTTTGCTGTATTTTTTGAACAGCTGAGGAGGTCGGAAGTAGAGAGAACGGAGCTATTTCAGATTGAAATTAAATTACACGATTGTAGTTATAACATACCAATAGTGAGCAATTTATAATAAACTTTTCGGTATTTCTGTATTTTTAAAATTTAAATTTGCAATTACGTACGGAGACATTGTTTTGTAAACAATAATATAGAATTTGAATACCAAAATGTGACAACACATCCATTAATTTCAGTTACGTAAATATGATATTAAACCTGAAGCAATGTGGGAAAAGGTAGGATACTATATGCAATTTGAAGACTGTCTTTATCATTGACCAGAAAAATATATATCAAACGAAAATTATTTTCATATAAAAATCAGATTGTAGTGTTAATCTTCACCCACCACGCAAGCAAACGGTACACTGAAGTATGTTAATCAGTTTCAAATTAAGATTTTAGTTCCTTTTAACTCGCTCCGACAATTGTGCTTCACAGACCAATAATAGAAAGAGTTATAGAATATGCAAATTGTATTTTACCAGCTTATTACCAAAATTATTTCTTAAATAAGCATTTTATATTAGCTCTTCTCATAATAGCGTTGGATATTTCACAATTTATGCATCTGTAACTCAAAGCTTCTCATATTAATTTGAATATTAAGAATTTTTATAAACCGCAAATTCATACATGACTTCAAGCACTGTATAATAGTGCAAAGTTTGTACTTTCTAATTATTCAGCACAAACGCCACGCATCCATTCGGAGATTACAACCTGTTGGTAAGCAGTGTCAAAAGAACCTCGGCAATGAGATACGCGTTTGTTATATTCTGTGATGAATACTTCTAAAAGTCTGTATTTGCCTGTAACACGTAATGTAATCCGTGTCTGGGTCAATGTGCGCCCATCTTGATTAGTTTCCTTCCACATTACCCCTTGATATAGGGAGCAAATATTGAGATAGTTAATTTCTCTGCCGCTGGCCTTAACATTGAACATGGCTATCTGCGTGTGTTTTAGCTCTCAATTTTCTAGATACGGGAGAAATGTGGGTTTAGAAATTTCGTCAGTAATACCATGAAATCAAATCTCTAGCTCTTTTGCAGATGCAGTTATCTTGTGTTACATCACTCGTTATCAAATGTGAATAACGCTCTTTGCTGCCTTTATTCAAAATTCATTTATGTAAAGGCAACTAGGGATTTCGCAGCTCAAGGAAACGTCTGCGAATTGAACTCCACAGTACGTCACATTCAGATTTTACGTTTTATTGTTAATAAATACATATGAAGCGAAATGAAAATGAGCACGAAGCCTACGGACATCGTCGCCTGCAGACACCGCCTTTGCGCCGGCTTCCAGTCGCTTTCTCCCGCGGCATATGAACGTTTTGCTCGGACCCGTTCAACGAGTTAGTCGCTCGCTAAGCTGGAAGCCATTAAACTCAATGACAACCAGTGCAACTGCATAATTGCGATTGTGGGAGAGTTCCCGGTGTGTGGCGGCGTCTAGTGTTCTGGAGGCCGAATGCAATCCTGCTGCTGCAAGGAGAAGACTCCGTTGAGTTGGCGTCAGTGAACAAGAGAAGTGACACATCTCAAAAATCGTTTTTAAGCGAGGTAGAGAAATCTAGGTGGAAGAATCTTTACTAGTAAACATTTAATAAAGATGGATCACGAGACAGCAGAGAGACCAGTCCTGTCAAATGGCTCGACAGCCCTCTACAGGCCTTGGCCCACCAGCGTAACCCAGCCTAGCACATAGACCCATTACAAATAATTGACCTTATGCATGAACAATTCTTTTCAACAACAATGAATGTAAAAATGTCACCACAATGTTTAAACTCGTTGTGGGTTGCTCTCGCTCCAGACTAAACGAGGAAATCTTTTCCACGCTATAGGAAATGCCAGGAGGAGTAAAATGGCACAAGAGTGTACCCATTAGTGGTACAAGTGCTAAATACTTATTGTAATATACGTTTGAATTTCTTAAAAATCCAATTACACCGGCAGTATTTGGGTGCTTGTTGTTGATTAAACCGGTTGTTTCTTGACAAAGAGATTTTTAATATTGTTTGCATCATTTAAATAGTAATTTTCATTGAATCGACTAAAGGCTTGGGATTTTTCCTAAGCTAGGAAGCATGCCAAGCCTTCGGATTTATCACCGGAGTTTACCATACAAAACCATTTCTTAGATATTACGATAACCTGCGTACTTTACAATATTTTGCACGGCATTTTGTGTTATATATTAACCACTGTGATGCACTGTAAAATATGCAGTGTAAAAAGAGTAACATTAGTGTCGTCACATTAGTCACGTCTGAGAACTTTGGTCGACGTTTACAGTGAAGTAAGGAAATAAATTGTGGTGTTATGTCTTTGAATGATGCATTAGCGCAGTGGTTGTGTATATTATTTTAATGCAATCTGAGAATCTACAGGACTCAATAGAAGAGTAACGAATTAATTCAATCCATTAGCAAATTGAACTCGTATAATACCAGATTTAAATATGAAAAGCATTAGGTCTAGAAGTTTGTTTAGGTCTGGAATTTTGATGTGCGTTTGAGTACATTTAAATTTATAATAGTACGAAAACGTGTGGATTTCAGATGACAAGCTTAGGCAAACTCTTGGCATATTGTATTTTTTGAGAAAAGATCATACATTACATTATATATTACATAATACATTACATTATAAGAATGTTTGAAATAATGGTTCATTAATATTTTTATCCAATGGTAAAGCAGTGGAGAACAAAAGGAATGTGATTATACTGGGAGACAATGCGACGTATTACGTCACCTACAGTAGTTGGGTCAAGTATTCTTCTATTACTACAGAACGTTAGATCACTAGTAGATTAATTATATTTGACCGTAGTCGTGCCCGCGAATTTTTCTTCTCTAAAACGAGTGCAGAATTGGTCGGTTGAATCGACATTCGAAGCGAACACAGTCTTAATTTTCTTAGTTACGGAGCGGTTTCATTCGGTTGGCGAAGTACTGTTTCAGTTAACGATTCTCAGTAGCGGTTCGATGACCTGCTCCCCCTCTCGCTTCTCCAATAAAGCCTCCACCCACCCTCGCCCCACGGAATCTTGCTATTTCTCAAGAGGGGCCCAGGCTCTCGGCGCCACTCGTGTGCCATCGGCTCCCTTTGCCTCTTCCGTTCCTTCGGTGGTCCTTCCTCTTCCTTGATTCTCTATATACTTTTACTTCTTACTTTAAACTATTATTTCATGACCTAAAATTTGTAATTCCATTTTCTCTTTGTAATCTCTTTACATACTTGTCCATTCCTAGTTTTTTTTTAACAAATTCGTCTTCTTCGTCGTCGCGTATACGCCCAATAATTTGCATGTAAGCATCATGTGATGTAATATTGAATCAAGTTTATTTAGTCATTTAACTAAGTATTGTAATATTGTTTAGTGATGATTAATAGATGAGTTTAATGAATATGTGAGAAAATACGCGAGTAATAAAACATAAGTTGGCTTGCTAATACAGACATTATGTTTCAATGGCGAATGCGAGGATACAAAAAATATTTCCTACAACAATTTGTCTAAAGATATAATTGCACTCTATTACAAATTTCAGTAAAAGTTTCGTTTCCAATTTCATCATACATTTTTCCTTCTGCTTTCACTATTTAATTTTCTTTCTGATTTTTCGCTTTCTTATTTTCTACCTCCCTCCTGTTTGTGTCTCTCTGCTTCGTTTTCATTCACATATCATTCATTTTATCCCTCATATCTTCCATTTAGTTTTATTAATCCTTGCTGTCATCTATCTGTGCCGTTTGTCACACATGTTTCACATGTTAACTATTATTCATTGTTATGCCATCTTCAACAAACACCATTACGTCGTGATGTCGCATTGGACGTCTTTTTTCTTTTTCTTGCTACATTATCTGTTCGTTTCTCTTTTATCTTTTTCTTCTTTCCTCTCTACCTCTTTGTTTCTTCCTATTATAGCTTCGTTCTCACTGCCTTTCTGTATCCTCACCTTCCATTTATCCTGTTCTTCATTTATTTTCCTATTTTTCGTTTTTCATTTCTTCACCTTTTTTCTCTCACTTCAACTCTCCTTTTTTCTCCTCTTTGATCTTCCTCCTAGTCTTTTCTCTCTCTCTCTCTCTCTCTCTCTCTCTCTCTCTCTCTCCACAACACACACACACACACACACACACGCACGCACACACTTATACTTCAATGCCCATTTCCCAACAATTATAATTTACCTTCATGTCGGCCATCTACGTTTCTCTTCGTCTTCTTCTACTACTACTACCACTACCACTACTACCACTACTACTACTACTTCTTCTTCTTCTTCTTCTTCTTCTTTCTCTTTCCGTCATGTCTGGTTGGTCCTGCTCGTGACTGATTTCTCCGCAGGAGCATTGGCCCGCTTATGAAGCCCTCTCCGTCGGGTTCCATTTGCCGAGCGTGTGATCTGCGCATTTCCAATTGCATCCTTGATACGACTATTGCCTTTTTATTGCGGCCCCGCCAAGACGTCTGTGTTCCCCCTCCGCGCCTCTGTTGCGCAGTTACAAGCGGCCCATGCCATATTGCTGTGTCTTTCTCATTATCTTCTTTCTCTCCGTTCCGAGGCTCAAGAAAGAAGTAAACAATGTTCATTTTTTATCGCCCTTTCTAACAGCCGTCGATTTCTTTTCTTGTAACCATTTGCCGTTTCAATTCTTAGGATTCTTTCTTAATTAATGGATTCCTTGTTCACCAATTAAGACGTGTTATGGCCTCGGAAATTCAAAATACTTCAGTTCTGGTTCATGTAGAACGCACAAGAGAATCTGATAAAATATCTTGGGTGTATGCTGTATTTGGTAAAAGGATTCGCTGTAGTGGTAGTCATTGTATCTTGAAAACTGAAGTTGCCAGGCGTTAACATTATAAAATACTGCTATAAAAGTATAACACAGCTCTGATTGAATTAAATGAGCGTGGAGATGGCAGGCGCATGGGACCTGCAAAAGAATGATGAGCCCAAGCACAACCGTTCTCTTTTCTTGTCAGACTGCATAGTTGAAATGAAAATGAGGGAGAGGGAGAGACAAATGTTGCGAGATATTCTCATCAGCTAATATTAAATCACTGTTGATAAAATATCTTGAAATTATTCAAGAATATATTACTGAATTTATTCCACGTTTTCGGCTAATTCATGTAATCGGATATTTTTTTAAGTAACGAAACGACGTGTGAGTTTGTTCTTAGAAATGTTTTCTAGTGGTGTTTATTCTCTGTGCACTTTTGTTGTATTGCTTGTACCGTAAGAAATATAACATTGTAATTAAAACGACATCTTTTATTACAATTTTGTAGTTTGGCTTCATAATGTTCAACGCAGTTTTCATAACGTTTTGTCGGTTAAAGGAATTTAGAAACACAACCGTTCTTTTTCTGTTTTCATAGTTCACCATAGCTTGGTCCCAAACAGCACTCGAATTTAAGCAATGACATTTATAAATTTTAAAGAAAAAGAAGTGGCTTAGGAACTCCGAATAAAGTTAGACTTAGTCGATACAAATAATGTAGGGTGTAATTTGACGAATTCTTATTATTTTAGATCTGTGTAAGAAAATATTAATTTATAAATCTTATTCATCATGACGATAGTTTTTAAACTACTCTTAGAACTGTGATTTATGCGTTATGAAAAATTATCCAGTTGATTCGCCGGAACAAAAAATAAAATGTTTCTTTAATACATATCATTTCTGTTTCTCTAGCTTTGTGACGAAAGAAAAAAGCTCAGATACGCAAAGTAAGCTCGGTAGGTGGTGAAAATACGTTATGCTCGTTGCATGTCGTCTTTACCCCCAAGCGTGGATAATACATAATGAAGCAGAGGTCTAGGAACACCAGTAGGTGGCAAATGTCGGATTAATCCGACCCAAAAATTACAAATAAATACTTACATACATGTAGTTTATTAAATTTTTATTTAAGAGGTGATGCGCCGTAGTAACTTTAAAAATAGAAATTGCCTTATTAAATTCAGAAAGTGATTTTGTTTTTGAATACTTTTATATCACTCTTCAAGATTTCCATTATCAAAGCGGATGTAGTCAGCTGACGAACATAATTAATTTACCTACCACACTTTACTACAAAAAGCACAATAGCGTATGTATATTTTCATCACTTTTTTTAGTATGCCTAAATATCACTGAAACACCCTGTAAAGTAATCCGTAGCAAACACTTGTGCGAAGTTATAATAAATAAGATGTTTTAAAAATAGGAAACGAAACAACTATGAAAATAATGCATAAAAGAATAATTTATGTTAGATTGTGAATCCCCAAAACATTACACGATTTTTTAAAGATGAATCTCACAGGATTTATGTGAAATGTTACTTTCGCCAAGGTGTCTTTAAACAATGCTTATTTACTACTTTGCATCTTAAATATACCCTCGGAGTAGTTTCTTTCACCGTTCTTCACCTTCCATTTTTTTTCTAGTTCCTACTACTTTTTCGTTTTCTCCCTTTAAGGAGTCTTGAAATTAGGTTTTGAATACCGCTCTAAGGATTAGTCCGTGATATAACAATGATATGATTTTTTGAAACACTTAACATATTTAGAAATGTAAAGGAAAATATTTCTTTACCCACTAATCTTTTCTTGCATTGTGGTCGGCTTTTCTGTTATAACTCTACTGAACGTCTCTACACACTTTCTTGGGGCCGCGATAGCAATCTAACGAGACAAGGAACTATTCACATTTACCAGGTTTGTTATCGCTGACCACTTGTCACGCTGGCTTCCGAGGATCAATGTGTGACATCCAGACCAATTACCTCTCTATGGTTCCGTCATCTCTCGTTTGCCTTTGCCCTGATAAAATTTTTAATTTCTTCCTTCGAATTGCCTGTCATTTTCTTCGGGAAAAGTCCTATTCTCTGCTACTGTTAATACAGCATAGTATTCACAGAAGTGCTTTACCGGAATATTTATGCGCTTAGAGGAATGTGTAGTCCAAATTGTCAGTTCGCCATTATTCATTCCCTCCCAGCCACAAACTATATGTGCAGTACAACAGGTTTTCAATTATTTTCGTAATTTCATAATTTCTTTTGTTTATCCTTTCATAATGACCGTGTCCGCTTTATCTTATCACGATCGTGTCCTCTTTATTTCAGTGCACGCGCTCATCTATTCTAAAATTAGATTTTTATTCTCACTCTCTTGGATCGCTTCTGTGACATAGATTTATTATTTAGAGCTTCCGGGCACGTCAGATACGAGTGCAATACTCATTAGCACCATGTGTCTATTGCGTGATATAATTTTTCATTACAGTGTGTTATTCCTAATAATGTAAACTTTTTTGCGACCACTTATTTATATAATAAACACAATTTATTAAAAATAATTACATAAATATAATTAAAATGTTTTTAAAGTTCATAATAAATGGTAATTTCTGTTTAAAATTCATAACTCATTACAAGAGTCTAAAACATTTCAAGACCCAAAATGTTAACCCTGAAGTTTAGGATCTTCATCAGATGTAAATCATATTCCTGAGGTCGTATCACGGCATATGCATGCTTCATTGGATGGAAATACTTGTTGAAAACTGAACATGATATACCGTTTTATGGCCTCAGCATTATGATTCTCATATGATGTAAGCCCTAAACCCCAGGGTCAAAATGTGACATCAAAATTTTGAGTAACTTGCAATAATTTGTCAGCTTATTTGAATCTTCAATGTACAGTTTTGGTGAACTTTTAGGACATTTTAATTATTTTTCTAAAATTATTTTCAATAAGGTCCGTTTATTATATGAATAACTTATTGTAAAAACTTTTACAGCGTATGTTATCTCTCAAGAACTGGTGGTGTTCCCTCCCGCTGAAGCATGATATATCCGAGCCGTCCTAAACGTCGCTTTGGGAGATTTTCTCCTTAACGTCTCTCCCCATCCATAGTGCATATAAATGTAAATGTGTATGAGAGTGAGGGAGACGAGGGGACAAGAATGAGGAAGGAGAGTCTGACTCCCTTTTTAAAGAACTACTTTGGCATTCGCCTGGTGTTGATCAGAGAAACTACGTAAATACTTCTCCTTCTGACAGTGGTTGAATTCGACCTTAGCTGTGGTGCTAGTATTGAAAATTTGTCTTCTTAGAGGATCGAAATGTACGATCTCCTAAGCGATGCTGAAGAGATAAAGACAATTCTCCTATTAAGCTATCATAACGTGTGTGATATTCCATGTTGCATATACAATCCCGTTTACCACCATTCAACTATTCAACATGTTTCGGAATTTACCAAAGAAATATCTAGTGACTTCAAAGGCAATATATTATCCTTCTTACCTCGTGTAGCTCTGGCTGTTGCCTCTCTTAGATTACAGTGGTCTTTCAACAGATTGGCCACCTTTAGCCTTGTCGTCGCTCCAGGTTTGTCAGTTCTGACGATTCATATCCACCCCCTACAGGATCAAAAAGATCTTGGAGACCAAGATCCTCTGTTTGTACAACTTCTGACGCTTACCGCTTCGGTATGCTCCAGTGAGCCCTTCCGTTTCTTATTAAGCTGAAAAACAAGTGTCTAGAAACCCTATTGTCCCGGAACTTTTCACATTCTGGATACTGTGCGATTTAACTCTTAAGTGCCTGGCGTGCCCGTATAGCCACGCAGTACGAATCTGTAAATAGTTAAAACTTTCATCTTAAAATGCTGCAGTATTACAATTAGAACTTCATGTTCCATCTAAGTGGTGTTACCGTGTGCTAATCAAAATTTTGAGAAAACATCGATTATTTTTTTTAAATTATACGACGGTGTAATGAAAATTTAAAAAAATATAATTCAGACAGATAAGAGGCAATTTCTGTGCTCTTGGGCCCTGGCTAGCTTTCTTTTCTGCGGGTCGCGAATCTGCCCTTTTTCTCTTACGCCATTTACTCGTCGCCGTTGCTTTCACGTAGGTATTGCTCGAAGCACTTGTTTCACATTCACATGATCCTCATATGCTCTGGCCGTTTAAATCGCTTCCGTTACACAACCTTGTCCTGTAGAATCCTTCACGTTTCCTCTGGTCGCGACACTGCATCTTTATTATGTTGTCAGTACCGGGAATGTATGAATGTTTCAACGGATAGATGATAATGAAGACATGATGATAATGGTAGCGCAGGGAAATGAGAGCAATAATAAGCAATGATGGAATGAGAGGCAGGGGAGCGGGAGGACCCCGAGAAAAGTCGCCTCGAACCCGCTTTGTCCATCACAATATCCTCGTGTAGTTAGGGATCTGATCGCCGGTTCTGGGGATGGAAGACGGGCGGTCTGACCGCTACTTCACAGGTCGCCCCTTCATCGCTACATCTATCATCTGTCTCCGCCGAGCCCCACCCCTTCGAATCCCGCCTTGGCCTCCGTTACCCCGCTCCGCTTCTCCGACTGCCCTGCCCCCCTCTGCTGGTCTAGCGTACCATTTCCATACCAGAGATAGCAGGTAATTGTTTGCTGGTTTTTCCAGTCCACATTAGTGGTAGCCAAGTCTGGCGGAATGCCGATGCTTGTCTTCCCCTTAGCTGCTTTGCATCTAATAGTGTTTGGTAATTAATATTTTTAATTTTTGCATGCATACGCCTCAAGAATTTGCCCTTATTTCCCCTAATTATCGCGAACTGGTCTCCTTATCAGCGGCTTACGGTGTTCGTTAGATATGCCGATTGGCGAACCACTCGCTCGCCGGGGCGGGCCACGCTGGGCCAGCCGACCCGGTGGCGGCGGGGAGGGGCGAGGCGAGGCGAGACGAGACGAGGCGGAGCGGAGGCCGAAACGCCGTAGCGCGCAGAGTACAGAGCTGCTGCAAGGGTCCCGTTGTAATAGCTTTCCTTGTCGGACCAGAGACCCCTATATATCCCACTTATTTCCAGAATTCATCACCAACAAGTTCAACTTGCGAGTAATGGGGAAAGATATTTGTGACCACTCTTATTTTATGCGTCCGCACTTGCACATAATAACAAGCAAAATCATTCATTAACGTCTACACATTTAACACTTGGTTTTGGTGGGGTGAGTATTCTTTCTTTTGTTAATATGAAATGCTGCGCAGTAACTGTAAACAACGTTTTCCCAATCATTTGAGGAATGTGTGTGCAGTCGAAGGGCAAAAATTAGTCAATTCATTTAATTGCAGTGCATGTCTTCAAGGCTATCTAAGTAGTAGAGACAAATATAAACAAATCCGTTGAAGATACATACAAATGAGATTCTACAAATCATAGTAATGTTTGAATAAAATTTGTTAAGATGTAAATATTAGATTAAAACACCGGTTGTATACTGCAAATAAATTATTTTATTTTATCATTTTCGATACATTTATTCCGAATTTCCCAGATATTGGGTACAGAAAAGAAAACCACCTGAACTGCTCATGGAAAGTAGAAAATAGTAAGGGTAAAGAAGAAATGCAGCTAAAGAAAATGCTAACGAAGTACAATTGGTTCCACTTTTGTGAAGGCATATCAGGTACTATCGTGAGGAATTTCAATTGATTCTGAGCTGACGATTCGAATTTCAAATCCCATCTGGTAAGGTTTTTGTGGGTTGTCAAAACTCGCACAGGCATGTTTTGAGGCAAAAAGGCTGTCTCCAAATGAGGTACCCCGTCACTGGCCACGAAAACGTACAATGAAATGTTCAAAAGTGCGAAATTTTTGCACGGGTTTAGCCAATGTAATATTCCGAAATCGTTGCAAATAAAACGAGTGATTTTGTAGTACCTATAGTTTTCTGTTGACACTCCATCATATCCACGAAGTTTTATTGACTTCTGTGAACGATTTTTTCAGATTCCGTAAGAGTTGAACACAACCGAAAACCGCATTGTCGGGTGTTCTTCTGGAAGACGGATAAGCTGAAAAATTCGATGGTAAAGCCTCCAAATGTAGTACCTATACTTATTGTGGAGTGCAGGGGCATAGTTTACAAGAGTAATTTACTTTATTCCGATATCATTACTGAAAAAGATATTGTAAGATTTGGTACAATATTCTCGTGGGAAAGCAGATTAAAATGTGTTGTGTGTGTAAATTAAGTCGTCCAAACGGACTATAGGAGCAAGAAATGAATGGAGAACACTACATATTGTGATATATCCGGAAATCAGGGAAGCCTGAAATAAGGTACTAAGCTAATTTGCAATTGTCCAAATTATAGCTAAAAGAGAAGATACTATCTAACATAATAATAATAATAATAATAATAATAATAATAATAATAATAATGGGGTCCCGCAAGGCTCAATCTTAGGTCCTATCCTCTTTCTGTTTTACGTAAACGATATGCCCTCGTCGATTAAAAACGAAAGAACAGTTACGTTAGCCGATGACATGAAAGTTCTTTACATAGAAGAAACAATAAGTAGTACGATTTCAATAAGTTACGTAAGTTTCAAATTGGATTTGTAATAACAAATTAATAGGCGCAGGACACTTGCAAAAGGAAATCTTCCTTGTTTTTGTCTTAGTCAGGGCACAAGAAATAGTCTGGGGCGCTCCAAAGGGCGCTCGCCGTCGACAACTGCGATAATTATGGCGAGCGCTGAGCTACGCACTTCACGCTTTGGGGCGGGGCCTTGGGGCCGGGCAGGACGGGGCAGGGCAGGGGGCGTGTGCCGTGGGCGTGCGCCAACGAGCGCGGCAGCTTGTTAAGCGCTAAATCGATTTTCGCTGCGTTGGTGCGTCTGGCGCCATGACGAGGCTCGTGTCAACAGCCGCCTCTGGCGATGCCACCCTCGTTACAGCCAGCCTGCCCGTCGCCCCC
>BOPP01000098.1:1947469-1961009 GCA_017312745.1 Gryllus bimaculatus
GCCAGCCCCCGCGCCGGCGCCGCGCAGCGCACGAAATGAGGAACGCCTCTCCGGATTTCGTTTTATTGTTTCTCGGGCTGCTCGCGGTGGGTGTGTCTGGGCATTGTGCAACCGTTTACGAGTTCTGGGTAAAAATATAAAATGGCTGCGTCGGGTGTCGAGGGTTTAACGGCTGCATAATTACAAAACACCAGCGAGGTTCGAAGGCGCGCGCCGACGCCGCCCTTTGTGTGCGACGAAAATTTGCCTTCGCGAGGCCACTCCAACGCGCGCGAGCCTCAACGTCGCGGCGTAGGGACAGCGACTACTGGTTGCTAGATTAATTAATTATGTTTTGATTAACGTATGATACAACACTGTCATAAAATCTTCACAATTGACCGAATTCAACACACGTGTAGGGCTAGCCAGTAGTGTAACGTTCGGGCCCGTAAGGTCGGCAATGCGGTCGGACCCAGGTAAAAAAAGGGTATTTTTCAGGGGATATTTTTATTATTTATGGTACTATCACTACTTGTCTTCACTATACACTTGTATAAAGGAAGCCCCGATGCAAGTTTTGCGGGCGGGACCGCAGTCATTTCGTTACGCTAGTGGGATTAGAATTTCTGTTA
This sequence comes from Gryllus bimaculatus, assembly GCA_017312745.1. Taxonomy (NCBI): domain Eukaryota; kingdom Metazoa; phylum Arthropoda; class Insecta; order Orthoptera; family Gryllidae; genus Gryllus; species Gryllus bimaculatus. The sequence continues at coordinate 1,948,084 of BOPP01000098.1, forward strand.
CTTGAAATACATACTGAGTCAGTTTAGGTGGAAAAATATTCATCAACGTCATGTCCTCATGAGATGAACTAATGTTTATGATGATTTGCTGAGAAACGCTTCGTTTCTGCACAGCATTTTGCCTATTTCTCGTGTTCTAAACCGTTCGTAAGGTTGTGATTATAGAGAATAGAATCTCTAAGTAGAGTTCTAAGTATTGTTGAAGAAACAAATAAATTTTTGTGGATACAAACAAAAAAATTCATATTTGTGAATTGACGGATTTGGGGCACAAATTACACGATTGTATCGTACGTGGGCCAGCGATTGCTACCGATTTGAGGTCGTCAGAATCTTACTCTTCACGCCTATCGCCAGAAAAGCTGTTCACTGGCTGCTTACAGAGGACCCTAATGATCTCCTGGGTCTAACTTCAGCGTTTCCAGTCTTGCAATTGCGAACAAAATTGCTGATATACAGACAGCGACGAATTTGGAACCTATTCTTCGAAGGAAAAAGCAGTAGAGTAATTATTTATTGCTAATATTACGAGAAACACACTGGTATTTTTTCCACTTGATCTGAGTTATCATATTTTGAAAAGTACATTGCATATTTTAATCACATTTCACAAATCCACTATGACAAACACCGACTGTTCTGGACGTCAATTCACATGTCATATAGCATTTCACATTTTATATTCATTTACATTTCATTGAGGATTTTTATTATTGCCATTGGATCACAGAAAACCAAAGCAAATATAACAATAATTAAAATTTTCTTCTTGCTTCTCTGCACTCGGCATGTGATTATCTAGTTCAGTGGAGCTAATAAACAATTCGAGGGATGTGAGGGAGCGAAGCTTCGAGAGATGGGCGCGTGGCAATTGAGTACTCCGGTGCGGCCGTTCGATATTTGACAACTAGTCTTCGCTGACGATAGTCGGCTCCTGGACAACTTCCTGGCAGTTGGTTCGAAGCGTCCTCCGCGAGCGGAAGATATCAAATAAGTTTTACAGTGAATTGATCCAAGTTATAATTAAATTTACATTTTATTATACATATTTACAAAATATATTTACATGATCTGTGACATTTTTAATAATTTTTAAACGCCGTGTATTGCTTTAAGACACCACACACAGTTATTAAAATTTTGTTAATTATTGTTTGATTTTAAGTTTATTTGTTTTTTACAATTATTTTACGTCAAAAACAGTTGAAAACTGTGTGTGACCTGCTACGGGGTGAAGTATATTCTCCGAACGTTTTCAGGGATTCCTACCCCAAGCCATAAACATATTGAATTCTGAATACAGAAAGATATGAGCGTTTTGGCATGAATTGTTAACAAAATATTCGTTCCGATGTAATAAAATATATTTTCAAGGATAAATCAGCTACAGATTTGTTCTTATATTCCTTTCTTGAAGGAATCTACTTTTACTACTACAACATGAAGAACGATAATTTGAATATGAACTCTAAAAGGCGTGCACAGATAATGAAGTTACATTTATGTCCAGAAGCAAAACAAGGGGCCATCTCATCATTTGCTCATGGAATCAGGGAAACTGGACGAAAAACCTGTTCGAGGTGGGGAGTCATTGACATAGAAGCTGAATTTCATTACTAGTTTGTTTTTTGTTTGGTTGATTGTTTTCTCGCGAATATGCCGACTTGGACCATGCGTGGGCTCAGAAACATAATCTCGGTGGCACGTGCATGTAATTTTTATCAGGGGATCAGCATTTAGTTGGATCCGATTTTTATCCCTCAGGGTGATTACCCCTGGGGGTATGGAAGATGAAATGATGATAGTGGGGGGTGAGAGGACGATACACATGTACTCCCATGTCTGAGGCGGGACTCGCACTCTCAATCTTCTGGTCAGAGTCCGCTACGTCACTTCCGCCTTAGCCATCTCGGCCATCTGATCGGCACAATACACACCAAGAAATTTCAATGCAGAAGAAATAAACAAATTTGTGGCAGAAAAACTGGGGCTCTGATATCGTAAAACAGAATAAATCTTGTCCGTAAATATAGTAAATTAATTCATTTAACACATTCAATAGACAGAATCCTCGTGAAAAACGTCTCCCTGTTCGGATTTTAGAAATTTCCGGTATTGTTAAACGTTTTCAATAATGGCCCCAACTGCTTTTATTGATTTTCCCCTCAAGTAGAATGGTCGTTTAAATAATGGTGCAGTTGTACTTTGCACTTTCTGAATTTACGAAAATTGCATTTTTTGAGTCTTCCTACAAATACAATATTGGATATAGAGATTTCTAATTTAAAAAAAAATTCATCAAAGACAAATCTTCAAAAAACATCACGTACATTTTCCGAAAATATGAGTAGCTTGCGGATAATATTCCATGAAAAGTGAATAATTTCAAACAAAGGCTCAATTTTTTCTGTATTTTTTCTTATGGAAAAAAATACGTTTATAGTAGTTTATAACACAGATAAGAGAAAATAAATAATCAAAATACATAATATTAAGAATCTGTATGACTAAGGAAAGAAGAGAATTTGGCATAGGTTGAGAAAACGAGCGCGGAATATTTTTTAACCATTTTAAAAAGTCGTAAATAAATAAAGATCAGATACGGTATGAAAAGAGGATGACAAAACTTGCCGTAGACGGGGCAGTCGTGACAGCTGACCTGATATGAACGTCTGTTAAATCAGCTTGTTTGCATGATAAATCCGTTTCGCCTGTAAGTCTTCTCCACCGTGCCCTGCACCCAGGTCCACCTCCGCCGCCTCCGCCGCCTCCGCCGCCTCCGCCGCCTCCGCCACCTCCGCCGCCTCCGCCGTCGCCTCCGCCGTCGCCTCCGCCATCGCCTCCGCCATCGCCTCCGCCGTCGCCTCCGCCATCGCCGCCCGCAGTCACATTGGTACGGCGTTCGCTCTCCCGGCCACCGAGGCCCGCAACGTGAGGAACAACGTGGCAATTACTCGCCTTTTGTTGGCGGGTAATTCATCTGCAGTTTGCCCGGGCTGTTAAGGGGACGGTGGGGATAAATGAAAGATTTGGGACCGGCGTTTTTGCGTGGCAACGTGTGAAGCGAGCAGCTGCCACAAGATCGGCGCGCGCCTGGGCGTGCGGTAGGTTTTCGCGCTTGCGTGTTTGAGTATGTATGGAATGCGTGTATTTTGTGTGCCTGCGATCTAGTGTGTCAGTGTTTGCTTGTGTGCGCTTTTGAATGTGTTTGTGTGCGTGCAATCATGTGCGAATTTTTTCTAATGTATTTTTTTGTAAATATTTGTGCATGTACTTTTGCGTGTATGCATATGTGCATGCATGTCTGCGTGCGCGTGTATGTGCGAGATTTGGTTAGGTATAAGATTTTGAGCCTCTGTAGCTTTTCTAAGTTTTAAACTGAGAGCGTTTACGCTCATTCACGGAAAACGCAGTATTTTCGTTCCCTTTGAGAAAACACGTTCAATCCCACACAGGAAATATATTAGCGAACTACCATCGTAATGATATTTTGGCGGCAAAATTCGTTTGTTTTGATCCATTTTCTCACCATAGCAATAAAATCTAATCACATCGCGATGAATTGTTTCTTACCGCAATTGTGGAGTTGATAGCAGCGGGAGACTGATTCTTTCATTCCCTATGCACAATGATTGCTTTGAAAATATCGACTAATTATGAGAGTATCAGCTAGAATGATGTAAATGCGTTGACCATTGCGGTAAAAATCATTAAAAAATATGATAATTTAAAACGACCAGATGCATCATGGCTAAAATAGATATGCTAATTCGGCTCCATAATTGTATTGAAACATTGAACATGTATGTAAATAGAATGAATAAGAAAATAAACAATAACGTTCACAATTAAAAACATATTTTTTAATCTTGATTTTGAAAAAGAACCTTTGAAGGTAAGTCATCTAAATGACGCCAGGTAGAAAGCTTTACGCAGGACTTTTTTTATTTATTTCTTCTCGTTTGGCATATTTGTCTACCGAGTGTTTTTAAAACAATCCATTTTACATTTTAAAGTTTTGGATATGGCCATCCGTTTGTTTAGGTTTCAAAGTTTGGTGGGGAGTGAAGTGATGCATGATTTAAAGTAGCGCTAGGTGCGGTGTAAAACAGAAGTTACTGGGGTCAAAGTCAGTCCTTTGGGGTACCTTGATTCAATACATGCCAAGACTAAAGCACAACGTCGAAGATTAAAGGTTATTGAACGGGGTGAAGAGTAAAGATTTTGCTAAAAATTGTCAATATTTTACTGGTGTGGTGTTGATTTAGTATATTTAATACGCGTTGAATTAGGGAATTTGGAATAAATCATGGTGCCTTGAGGTTCTTTCTTACGAACTTATTTGGGAGGGATTTTTAGAGGTTAGGATTTTTGGAGGTTTCTGAGTACGGCACCCCACACAGGACATGCTTGCAGTGGCGGATCCAGGGTGAGGGGCATGGGGGCGATGCAACCTCTCCCTAAACGGCCTAGTGATTTCAATTGTCACTTACTTCAATTTTTACAAATAGAAGAATTTATTTATGTTAGAATTATGTAATTATTTAAAAATAATATTGTATAGTATCATGTATACATTATGAAAATAATGTACAATACAATAACAAATGTTTATTATTTACCAAATCTCTATGATAGTCCCCTCCAATATGATCGTCTGGATCCGCCTCTGCATGCATAGGTGGAGAGTAGGTTCAATAATTGTTTTGTACAGCATTATTCGGCATTCAATATTAGTGATTGACCGAGAGTGAGTTAAAGAATACATTTTTGACGTTTTAATCAAAGTTTTACAAGCAGCTGTATGGATGCGGGCTTCAGAGCTAGCCTTTTTTCACATAATATTCCTAAGTATTTCACCGGGGAGCAGCTCCATAGATGTAATTTCCATTGATGTGAAGATCGCGAGGATTTTTCCGTCGGTGTAATGTGGATATATTTTCTTCGCCTTTTCTATTATTTAACTTTATTTTCCATTTCTATGTCCATGTAATATATTTGTTAAAATCGTTTTGAATATTCTCATTCACTAATATGACATCACTTTGATTTGTGGAGTATGTGATACTATCAGAGTATAACGCAATGTTGAAGTCTCCTTAGATTGTGATGTCATAGCTGAAATGTTAAATAGGAAAGGAGAGAAAACTGGTACTCCTGCGGCAATAGTTGGGGGTATATGTTTCTGTGTTGGCTTTAACTAAAAAAGTTGTGTTCGTGCGGAAACTTTCCGTAATCTCTTTTTTTTTTCCTTTTACCTAAATTTTGCATTTTGAAAAACCAGATCTTGGAGCCAAACTCAGCCTAATGCCTGACTTTTGCCGAGGAAGATTGTCCCTGTATGTTTTGTGAAAACCGATAGCTATGGGTTCAGTAATATGTAATAATTGATGGGTGGTAGAATGGTTTGGTTAGCCTTGAATGGAATAGTCGATCGTAAACTATTTGATAAAGTGGATGAAGATTGCTAAATCTAAGTTTTCAGCTACAGTTTTTATTCTTGTTTGCAGACCGCTCAAATGACAGCTCTTTTCCAAGCAGTAGAGAAATAGTTGCATCGTAAAGATGCATTGAATATTACTGTTAAAGCTGCTGTAGTCGATTTACTCAGCATTGTGGTGCAGGCATTGGTGATAGAGTCGATACACGGAGATTTTCTTAATTTTGAAGTTTAAACACTGAGACAGTTTCTGAAGGGGAAGTAACTTTAATGGGAAGTGATGCAGTGGGGATATTAGTGCCGAGGTAAATTACTATCCCCGTATTAAATTTTATATCGGAAACGGGATGTGGTTTTAACGTGTTCTCTAAATGTACAGCAAAGATTTCTTATTATTTGCCAGAATAACTTGTTTGAGAGTCAAGCTGGAAAGGATGAATTTTCAGTTTTTCTTTGGTGAGAATTTTAACAGTATACCAGAGGTGCCTTGAGTTAGAGTGGATTTCTGCAACAAATTCATTGTAGTTCTGTAACCGAAATTTATAAACACGGGTTTTTATCGTACACGTTATCTGATTAACTTTTTCTTAATATCTGGCCATGTTGCGCGTTGCTAGAATTGTCTCAGATTGTTTGTTTTAATTATGTTTGTTATTTTTAAGGGATCAGAGAAACTGGACAAAAAACCTGATCGATGTGGGGGTAATTGACGAAGTTGGGTTACAATACTTTTTACAGGTTGTTTAGAATTATACAGCCCAAATGGTAAATAATACATTAAATACCATTGTTAAAATTAATATTACTTTCCTTTTCGATGTTCGCCATAGTATCTAATTGTATAGAAACGTCTAAGCAGCAGAAAATATTTTACTTGGGACTTGAACTATTGCATCGATTTTAATCGTTTAATGCTATGGTAAATCGTTTCCCAGGAATCAACTGGGTTTCAGCGGCACAAGAGATTTTTATACCATGCTGTATTAAAAATAATCTGATCATGTTTTATTGGCATTTAAGGTCGTCCATTAGCGTTCCAATTTGAGAATTTATTTGTCTCCTGCATAGTGGCTATTTTTAACATGTGATGAAAACATTTATTTTACTATGTTTTATATTTACGGAACTAAATCAAAGATTACTTGAGAAACGATTGATTAGATAATACTATACCAGTCCAGGAAATGAGAGATGTCTTAAGTCAGTGCAAAGGTTCGCGAAAGGCGCAGTGGGAGTGTAGGAAAATGGCTGGGTGATAGAAGCACTGCTCTTGATGATTTTTGGTTTAGGGGAGAATGATTTTGTAGACACATTTTGCAAGATGGACTTGGAAAAGCCGTTAAGTGATATTACGTAATCTTTGTAAAATATGCAACCTCTCTATTTTTCTTCATGTAATTCTTGGCAATTTACACATTGAAACGTTTAATTTTTTGCAATGCGTGTAATGGTGGTTTCCCCCACGTTTCACGCATCTGGGAAAGAAACCACAATTTTCCTGTAAGTGGTCATATCTTTGACAGAGTTTGCACATAATTACTCTAGAATATATTTTCGTTTTTACTCTTTCTACAGAATGGATAAATCTGTTCAAAGAAAATATATTGTTGGCCTCTCTGTTATCCGTTAAATCTATCGCACAAACGTAAATGAGGTAACGATCTTTGTTATGCAATGTTTACACTTTTAAAAGTGGAAAATTTATTTGAATCAGTTCATCGTAAATTTCTTTTTCACAAAAAGTAATAGGAATATCTTCACCCATGACCGAAAGCTGCTTTTGCCTAGAATCTCTGTATGAAAAATATTGTTCATTTTCTTCGTCACAAACCTTTCTGAAGTTACGGATATCTTCAATTGATGCAAACATAATTGTTGATGTGTTTTTAGATGATTTACTTGTAAAGTCCGTTTTAGCAATGCTTTCACAAGTGAATTACACTGTAGAGCCAGAAAACGAGTACATCTGCCTAATATCCGCGAGCACGCAGAAGTGCCGCAACACGACGTGGCAGGGACTCGACTAATGTCTGAAGTAGTGCGGAGGTAATTGACACCATGAACTCTCCAGGTATGTCCACAAACTCGTAAGAGTACGAGAGGGGGGGTTTAGATCTCTTCAGAACAGTACGTTGCAAGGCATCCCAGATATCCTCAATAATGTTTATGTCTGGGGATTTTGGTGGCGAGTGGAAGTGTTTAAATTCAGAATAGTTCCTGGAGCTTCTCTATAGCAAATCTGGACGTGTGGGCTGTCGCATTATCCTGCTGAAATTGCCCAAGTCCGTCGGGATGCACAATGAACATGAAAGGGTGCTGAGACTGAATGCTTACGTACGTGTCGCCTAATAGAATCGTATCTAGACGTATCAGGGATCCCATATCACTCCAATTACACACGCTCCATACAATCACAGAGCCTCCACCAACTTAAAGAGTCTCCTGTTGACGTGCAGGATCTATGGATTTGTGACGTCGCCATACTCGTACACGTCCCATCTGCTCGAAGCAGTGTGATACGAGACTCGTCAGTCCAAGTAACGTGTTTCCAGTCATCAACAGCCCAGTGTTGGTGTTGACGGTCCCAGGCGAGTTGTAAAGGTTTGTGCCATGCAGTCATCAAGGGTACACGAGTGGGCCTTTGGCTCGGAAACCCCATATCGCTACTTTCTTGTTGAATGGTTTTCACACTGACACTTGTTGTTGGCGCAGTATTGAAATCTGCAGCAATTTGCTAAACATTTGTACTACTGTTACATGTAATGATCCTCCTAAGTCGTAGTCGGTCCCATTCTTGCACGATCTTTTTGCGGCCGCAGCGATTTTGGAGGTTTGATGTTGTTCCAGATTCCCGACATTCACGCTACACTCGTCAAATGCTCGTACGGAAATCCAAATTTCATCGCGACCACGGAGATGCTATGATCTGTCTCTCTTGCGGCGACTATAACAACACATTCAAACTCGCTTAAATCGTGAAAACCTGCCATTGTAGCAGCAGTAATCGATTTAACAACTGTTCCAGACTCTGGTTATCTTACAGAGTCGTTGCCGACAGGAGGGCCGTCTTCTGATTAGTTCTAGATCACTCTATTTCAATACACATGGCTGTACCAGTTATTTTGGCTCTTCATTGTATAATTCCCTGCCTAAATATTAATTTGATGGGATTTTCACTAGTGTGGTTATAGTAGAACTAGTTGATTCAGGGACAGGGACTTTGAGTAAGTCGTATCTAGTTGATACCGATAGATATTATATATAAATTACTGGGTGTGGAAGTATTGCTACTTCACAGTTATTAATTTGATTTTTATTGTTATTGTTTAGATTTGTATTTATAGCAAATGTTTCTTGGAAATGCTCAGCTAGTATTTCTTCTTTTGTTGTTGTAGCTGTTTTGTCTAATTCCTTTAACTATGGTATAATTGTTGGTTTTTCAATATTTGTTTTGTAACCTGCCATAAATTGTTGTCTTTAGAGTTTATTTTTTAATGTAAATTTATATTTTTGGATTCTGTGTTCGTCTAAAGCTGTTTTTGCCTGGTGTATTAGTTTATTTAGCATTTTCTTTAAGTCTTAGCTTCTGTATTGTTGTCATACCGACGTATTTTGTGTTTCATTTGAAAGAATTCCCAAAAGGCAATTCCCTTTTAATATAGTTCATATCTGAAGTGAGTATTACAGGACTGGTCAGTCTAATTCAGGTAAAGCATGTAGGGTATGTGTTAAATTTTTTTTGATGGCAATGTCAAGGATATCTGGTTGAGCGTTTCGGTTTTTGGGGTAGTGAGTAGGATTTGTTGGTGCTATGATTTGGAAGTTTAAAATTGATGATGCTTTTAGTAACTTTCTCCCGTTTGGAGTATTCACTTTGCATCCCCAAGTGATATGTTCGCTGTTTCGATCTTCTATTATTAAAATGGTAGGTTCTGTACTATGTAATATTAACTTTAATTCATTTATATTGATACGTTTTAGGTGGTTTATATGCTGTTTATTTAATATCCATTTTTTATTTATTTTAGTTATTTTCCTGCAATCCGTTCACTAATTAATGAGTGGTCCAGTTTCTTTGTTATCAGTATAGCAACTCCTTCTGCTGCATGTTGACATATTCTGTCTGCTTTATAACAGTTATATCCATGAATTTTAAAAGTTTGTCCCTGAACAAAGTGAGTTTCTGTTATGCATGCAATTGTTACTGAGTGATTTTTCAGGATTGTATAACTGTATTTTTTATTTGGTAGCCATTTGCATTTCTGTTAAGGAGCGTTGATGCTTTTAAGTTGGGCTGTTTATCCATTTCTTATTATATTTGAAATTTGATTTGATGCAATGTTTTGTATTTGTGGAATTAATATTGCTGTTATTTGGTTATTTATTCCTTGGTAACACATGCATTAAAATTTGTGTAATGTTTGACTGGATGGTATTTTGTGTAACTGTTTGTACATATGTGTGTGTAGGTATGTTTTGATGATTAAGAAATTCCATTTGTGAAAATAATGGATTTTGATTTATGCTTGTTTGTTGTGAGAATGTTTGTGAGTGAGTTTTGTTTTCATATGTTTTTTGATTGTAGAATTTGGAATTGGGTATTGAATTGGTTTGATTAGAGTCTCTTCCTTTTTGGAATGTACTGACGTTGTTTAGAAGTGGTCAAATGAGTTTCTTTACATAGAGTACAAATTGAGGGTGGTGGATTTGTGGATTGTAATAATTTACAGTCTTTTGTCCAATGATGTTCTGCACTGTAGCCACATTTTGGGGTATTGAGAAATAATTTTTTGTGTGTCCATAAATAAAGGATTTTTTACATTGAGGTGGCCCTTGTGGTTTTCTTCTAATATCTAATTTAACAATACAATGAAGTAATTTTCTAGTTTAAATATTCCTTTTCCTTTCACTGAGATTGTTAATTTTAATGCAACTACTTTAAAGGGTACTTGTTCTCTGTTAGTCAGTCTAGTTACTTTTTTATTGGATAATTTGAAGTTTCTAATTCCTTATAAATTTCTTCCTCAGTGAATATTAATGGTACATTTTTTATTACAACTGCCAAGGTTTTTTCTGATTGTACACAGTGTGTATAGTAAGGGGACATTTTTCTCTTCAAAATTTTTTCTGACTTTTCGGTATAGGTAACGTTTTTCAGTAATATTTTTACCGAATCCTCTTTGGTTTTAAGGATAAACCCATTTCCTATTAATTGTGTTAGGTCTTTTGTTAGAAGTGTTATGTTTCCTGCGCTTCTAATGCATATCGAAGGGATTTTCATATGTTCTTATTGCGTTTCTTTGTTATTTACATTTTGTTTGATTCTTCAACTGTTTCTGAGATTGAATACCTATTTATTGATGTAGAGTCTGTAATTTCAAAATTGTTTAGTATTCTGCACTTAGCGTCATTATAATCACTTACTTTTGTGAGTACTCTTTTTTTGGTGAGTTGATGTTGTGCACTTGTTGATTGATTGAGATTCACTGATGTTTTGTGCAGGTCTATCTTCTGCAGTTTGAAGGTTCTCTGCTGATTGTGCACGTTCCACATGCATTTGAGGAATATGAGCTGCTGCTTCCGTGCTGTTTGTTGGGTCGGTCCGTATATGAAGCTGTTGTTGCAGTATTTGGTTTTGTTGTTCTAATTTGTAAAGATGTTCTTGAAGTATATGATTTTGGTTTAGGAGATGTTGGTATTGTTGCTTTAGATCTGCCATTTGGTTTTCGTGTGTGAATTGCGAGTTAACTGTTGAGTATAATTCAACACTTCCTTCATTGTTCAGTAGTTCAATGGATCTGCTGATATGTCCCCCTGGGGAACATGTTCTGAGAACATTTTGACCACTTAACCGTATTATTTTGTTGAGTTACTCACTCTAGTACTTACTGTTATTTGGTTCAGTTATGGCACAAATATATAAGTACACTTACACTTTTTTCTCTGTGATGGTGCACTTCTACCGAAATATAATTGTTCGTAGTGTAGTTTTGCTGCAATATGGCAAACCGGTCGTTGACTACGCCTATGCAAAACAATTATTGATCTCACTAGTTCTAATAAGATTTTTACTCAGTCACTGATGACTGCGCTAACATTTTTTTCTTCAGTCCTTCAATCGAACAGCGCAAAGTCCTTTTATAAGGATTGTGCAGGTACCACCATTTATAAATCAAACTTTTTAGTAGACTGTCTGATTAGCAAGTAATTTACTGATACATATTATTTACTTTTTAAAAATAGTTTAAGGAAACCCTTGAAGGGAACAAGTGTTCATTTTGCTTGAAGGTAAATCCGTATCGCTGTAAAAAGGAGACTCCCGCGTCGCGACCGACACGTCCGCAGCTCAGCGCATTAAAGACGCCTGGATGCGAGCGGAGGGTATCCACTTTCGCTCGTCTTCCTCATTCTCGTCATCATCATTATCATTATCTTTAGTATCATCAGCAGTTTCTTCATCAGGTGTTTCAATGTTTATTTCCCATTATTGTGGACTAGTAACGACAGAAAAGCAGAACGCATGATAATGAGACAGAGGAAAGTCCAAAGATGCTAGGGTATATATGTATGTATGTATGTCTTCAGCTGGTGTGTAGTAATAACATAAATTAAACGGCGCATCAGTAGTGAATTTATTTTCTGCATTGTTCGTGTTGCCAGAACGTAAATATTTCTGACATTCACTTCCTGGAAGATTCCGAATATTATTATTATTATTATTATTATTATTATTATTATTATTATTATTATTATTATTATTATTATTTAGCGTGTTGCTGGCTCTTAAATATTGTAGGATTGTAACCGCTGCGTCGTAACTTCAGATTAATCCTTCAGTAGCTTAACTAAAGCAAGCTCTACTCTTGACAATATTAATGGTGAAATGTACTCGTATTTTATAAAATTGTCTGTAAAAATTGTTAATTAAAAATCAAAGTATGTTAGGAAAATACATCAGTAATTTTTAGGGACAAATTATAAGTATATGTAACAGTTAAATTAATTTTAAATCAATAATTGTCATTATTTAAAACACAATTATGTAATGAACATGTGTCTCCATGTACTTGTATGTTTTGTTTCGAGATTGTAAAGCATCAAAAATAATTGCAACGTATTAAAGACGAAGTTTAACACCAATAAAAATTGAAATTGAAATTTATTTCAATTGAAGAACTCTGTCTCTTACCGTAAAAATAACATCGACTAAATGGAAAAATTTTCAGTATTTGAACTTATAAAATAATAATGTTAAACTTAGCTCCTAATTGTTAAATGACACCCTGGCCGGTCCGCCTTCTCCCCACCTCACAACATTATCACTAGACCGGCGCTCGTGACAGCGCAGGGCATGTGGCATGGGAGGTTTCGTGCCGAGCTCCGTCGACCAGTGCGACCTCATAGAGCACATCGCACTCCGGAGTTTTTAATCTCGCCTCCCGACTGCGGCCCGGCGGTGCTCGGAACGGAGAGGTACGAGGCGGGG
>BOPP01000098.1:1961302-1984624 GCA_017312745.1 Gryllus bimaculatus
CTTCTACTACCTCCTGTCCCCCCTCTCCCACTCCACCTCCTCCTCCAACTCTTGCTCCACTCACACCGCCTCTTCCCCTCCCCCCCACCGCTTGCTCGTGCATTCCTGCCCGTGCAGAGCCGCCCCGCTCCGCCCCGCGCCGCGCGGCGCTGCCGCCGGGCCGCGCACCGTACCGTGGGAAAAGTCCGCGATTGAAGTCATAACCAAATTTGTTGCTAATGAGTCAGATGCGAGTGGTGTCATTTGTTATTCTACGTGGCGCGAGACGCGGAAAAACTTGCTCTCTAGCTGTCCGTCTATTGTGCGGGCTGCTAGATCGTTCCCAGGCTGCGCGCTGCCCAGCCCAGCCACTCCCCTTTCTCTTCCCCTTCCCTCACCCCCTCCCCCGTGCGCGATGCTGGCAGCCGTTTTTCCTTCCGAGAAACGCAATATCGACTCGGATGCAATTGCCTGCCTTGAATCATTTTATTTCGATGTCATATGTTTGCCTAGCGCTGTGGCGGCACGGGCGGTAGCTAAGCTCCCGTATTGATTCGGATCACCTTCATGTTAGCTCTTGATCTCATCTTAAACCTCCTCATTCTGGCTAATTCTCGTTCTCATTCTAGCCCTTCTCATTTTTGTCAGCCGTCTCGACTTCGGTCGGTACTGTCGACTCGTCGTCGTCATCGTCATCCTATTTACCCTTCCTATCTACCGGTCACTTTTCCCTACACTCATCCTCATTTTCATCTTTAACATTTTCATCTTCGTTCTTCAAAATTATTTCTACTGTTTCTTTTTTATTAAATTTATTCGTTAGCGTTTCCTTTATTCTTCCCTTCAACTTCATTTACCTATTCGTCCTGGCCTTCTTTTCGCCCACACTGCAATCCTCGCTCTTATCGTTATCGCCCGCATCCCTGTTCTCGCTCTGTTCCTCATATTACTCTTTCCAATATTCCTCGTCCCCTTCATCCCCCCTATTCTCTTCATCGGCCTCCTGGTCCTCGTCGCTCTCATCTTCATTCGCGACCTCGCCGACGTCCTCAAGCGCCTGCCCCTTCTCTGCGTGATCGCGCTGATTTACGGTGCACACTTGCCCGTGCGTTCCTTGCTCGTATCAGAATGTTAATAAGACAGGGGGATATGCTGCTTATTATATGATTTTGATATGAAAACTGCCGGTTAGACTCGAGCCGGAATCCGAACGTATGATTCATAGCGCTAAGCTTAAGTATTAATTACCAGCATCACGTCTACAGCTTAGATACTCATCTACCGGGCTCGCGGTCGGTGCAGCTCGCGTAGCCAGGGATGGCCAAAGTCTTTTGTAATCGCGCAACGCTTGTCGACTCTGCGACTACCTTGTCTCAGGCTACCCGAGCAACCTGCTTGTGTAAAATCAATTTTGTGCCGAAAGAATTCATAGAGACAACCCACTCCATTGACAATATCTAAAAAGAAGCCAATCACTTACGTAGTTTAGAAGGGGAAGAATGTAGCTGGAATCGTAAGTAATGTTTATAGCTACCAGCTATTGAAAACACGGCATTGTGCTCCTTTGCGAAAATTGCTGCTCTCAGATGTTTCCGGGTTCATAAATGCCATATTTGTTATGAACAGTTAGAACAATTAAACATTTTGCCTCACAATATCAAATTCTACCAAAGTGCAAATATGACACGACACGTATACACGACAAATATGATACGACACGATACATGAAATGACACGATACGTATAGTAGTTACTCCACTATCAGATAAGTAACGCCTGGAAAATTCCAAACACCTTCTGCAAGTGGACCGCCACATCAAATCCTGTTATTTCTGCCGGACTGTGAACAATTCTGTATGGCACAAATTGTGGGGATCTAACAGCACAAACGTTTTCGCATCGTTTTAACTGCTTTGCATTATTTAAGTACTACATGAAGCTGCAACAGTGTTTCTAACCAGCAATTTTTACTTTCTCGCTACAGAGTAGAGAGAAAGTTACGTAATGGTACGCAAAAAAACGGCGAATTTTCACCAGAAAATTTCTTATTCCAGGGCTCTGGTAATGAAAATGGATAAATCCAGTTGCTAAATATAGAAAAAAATCCTCTAATACGTGGTGTAGCCAGAATATATATTTTGTGGGCCCCTGATATCAAGCAATCGATTGACGGCAAAACGTCTGCCTCTTTGACTGTCCGTCTGTGAACAACACTAGCGGCTAAACCTTTGAGCCGATTTTCTCCAAAATTTATATTCCCCAATTGATCTGGCTTAGGTCGCGGCCCCTTGAATTTCTAACCGATATTTTAATTTTGGAGGGTTACTTTACATCAAATCCCGGGATATTTTCTAAATTTTCAAAAAAAAAAAGGTCCCATCGTTTTTGATTAATACTGTTGTTGGGTAGTGTGAAGAACGTTTAACAGAACGGTGAAGGTCACATTTTATCATAATTTCAGGTCACATAATTTTTGAAAATTGCATAATTAAATGTTTCTTAAAGATAGATGTTGATATAAGGTCATGTACAATTTTTCGAAAATTTGAGTACTTCTGTCTTAATTTTAGTGAAAATACGAGTAAGAAAGTAGTACGTGCTGTTTTGGCACTACTAGTTTTCTCCGTTCTATATACATTCAGGTTCTTAAGAGTTAGCTCGCTATTCACATTACTCCCACATCACAAGCCTTGAACAATACTCAACCTCAAAAAAAGTTTGACATTTTCATTTGCAATTCTCAAAATTTCACAGATTTTTATAGAAATTATTTCAAGATATAGTTTTAAAGAACTGATTTTATCTAGGAAAAAATGTCGTCAAAATTGTAGTTTTGCATTGTTAATTGTTTACAATATTCGAAAAAACGGAAGGTTTCGTCGAAAATGGGACCTCCGCCATTTATGAAGCGTACTTTGCTTTAGCTGACGAAATAAAGTAATTGCAGGCATTTATAAAAAAATATAATTTACCTTTACTTCAAGAAATAATTTCGCGATTACTACTGGTTTTTCGAAAAAAATATGCATGACCTTATTTCAAGATCTATTTTTTGGAACAGGTATTTTTAAGAAATAAGTCTCTATAGTCAATATTGTACTTTTGGGATGTCAATGTTTTATAGTTTTCAAATATACATTGTATTCATTGGAAATTTAACATGCGGCATTTTTTATAAGCGTACTGTGCTCTCATCGACAAAAAATATTTTTTTTAAATTGTGTGTCTTTTTGAGAAAATATTTTTTAACTGGCTATATGAAATGCAAACTGACGAGGAATCTGATATTTTCGAAAAACTGTACTTAACCGTATTTAAAGAACTGATTGCATTAACTAGAAATCTCTATTTTCAAAATTGAAGTTGTAGTAAGACGCAACAAAAATTTAAAAGTTTGTAATATCCAAAGGTTTAGAAATTTAAAAAATAAAACTTGGGCAACTTTTTAACCGACATTTGTTGTCTGCGAGATAAAAGGAATGAAAACATTCGGAGTCATTTTGTGAAATTCTAAAAATGTTACGAGTTCATTTAAGATATCCCTGTAAATTAAAATATCCGTTTCAAATTATTAGCACCTAGATCAATTGAGGAATATAAAATTATGCAAAAATTGTCCGTCTTAATAGCCATTGTTTTCCATAGACGGCGAAACAGAATTTTGACGTAAACCAATTTTTCGGTATTCAGGTCAACAAAATGTGGATTCCGATTACACAACGTATTAGAAGTAACTTGCTACGTACAGGGCCAACATTTATCCACTTTTCGCTACAAGAACCTCACAATACGAATTTTGGGGTCGAGAAATCACAATTTTTTTCGCTGAATTGCATTATTTTCTTTTACTGCTTACCTATTGAGAATGTAGTGTAGCGAGACGGCATGTAACCACATTGTCTCCATAGCTTAGTTGTCAAAGCAGGTGAGCGGAAACCAGAAGGCCGGGGTTCGAATGACGGTAGGTGTAGTAACATTGTCAGAATTTGAATTTATTTACGACTTCGGAACATATTCTCCGACAGTATTTGCGTCAAACAAGGTGACGGGAAAGGTGACAATTATATATTTAATCATATGAAAACACCTGCCAGAGGTGTCATGCAAAATTGTATAATTGGAAATGTAAATAAAAAAGGTGAATATATATGATAATAAATTACTTTCTCTGGCATGATGGGTAGACAGAATCCAAGTTTCGTGCGTATTCCGTAAAATTGGTTGACAGCAAAACACCCCATCTGTATGTCCGTCCATGGTGCTCAACGTCAGCATGATATAACGTACACCCTACTACGATTTTCTCCAAAATGTATATTCTCCACATGATCTGACCGAAAATGTGTCCCTACGAATTTGAAACGATAATTTTGATTTTTGGCAGTGTTTTAGCCTAGAGCCTAAAACTTTTCAAAATTTTGTCCAAAATTCATCAAATTTTTCTCATAATTTTGTTCTAGGATAGAGCAAATAACGCTTAAAAAAGTTGCTTCGTTGAAATGTTGAAAGTTGCAAAAGTTAGAAATCATTTGAAATAGTAAGTGAAATTGTAGTACCATTAGCAGTTTTTAATTTTTTAGAGTAAGAGACAAGTATGGTTAAATAGGAAGCATCTCTTGTGTTCGTTAAAACCTTGTGAATTTCCGAGAACTCCATAAGTTACAAATAAAGCGATTTGTGTGTGAAATAAACAGATTGTGCTCTTGAAGCCCCCTTAGTTATTTTATTTTAAATCCTAAAATGTATTCAAATACTTCAAGATATTATTTCTAAAATAGCTTCTCCATTTCATTTTGTATTCTAGTTTTTGTTACTAATATATTGTTAAGACGCTCTTCCATCATACTGCCAAATATGGTGTTAAGACAGTGCGTTTCTGTTACGATATATTAAAACTTATCTGAAAACCTTTCTTGGACTATAAGTGCTGAACTTCCTAAAATACTTGCTCTTGTTGAAAATTGTAATTCGTGGAAGTAGGTCACTTTGCAAAACACTTCAATGGGAGATTCATAAAACTCTGATTCGGATAATTGGAGTTTTAGATTACCGCTTTTGGGCACCCACCCTCTCCCACTCCAGAACTCATAGGGGAAGCTTCCATTGCGTGTCCTTCTCTCGACTGGGTGGATCTATAAATTTGCGTCGGTGGCCTGGCGTTTAGTTCTGTGGGCAGCCATTTACCTAGTCATAATTAGCCAAGGTAATTATGCGGGTGGCGTTTGGCGGCGCGAGGGAGCACGGGCGCCGGAGTGAGAGGGGGAGGGGCGCCCCGACCGCTGCCGCCAGAGTGCCAGCAGGGGATCAGCGTTGCCAACTGAGAGCGGGCCATCCGTGTTTCCAATACTGCGGGAGAAAAGGAAGGGAGAAGCTTGTCAAATGTTTTCCTGTATTTAAAAGGGGCTTCTGAAACGTCATGGCCGTAGCCTGAGACGGAGTTGTTTTTTTAGGGGGGTGTAGCAGGAGTTTTATATATAAATATGATATAGATATATAATGTATTCAGTACAGAAAATAGTCTCTCATACTCACGTACGAGTGGCATACATATTTACTTATTTCCTGGTTTAATATTTATGGGTTCAGAATATCAACATTTGTGATTGCGGTTAAGTCTGTTTCGTCAATTAATTTTGGCTGCGTGATTGATCATGGACATTTTTTGCACACGTCATTTAAATTTCCTTTTAGTCTCTCCTATTCAGGCCATGGGGCAATCTCTACACTTAATACCTGAAACAAGATAGTTCCTTTTTTCAGTTTTGTCATTTTTGTTGTAGTGTTTCTCGCTAGAAACTATATCGTCTATGTTAACTTTACATTTTTATCGGCACAATATTTGCTACATTTATGTGTTTTGTCAGGTATAATGTAGGTTAGTATTAAAGAAAATATGGTCGGTTTTTTTAACTATAGTCATATTTTGTTTAATGACCTCAAGAGGCACTAAATATACTTCTAAATGAATTTAAATATAATGTTTTATAACAAATTGCTGTACAGAATATTTAATTTTTTCGTGAATTTTTAATTACAGTTATATGTCATTATTACGGATCAGATAAGTTCAAACCGCCATCACAAGGCTTTAAATTGTGATTTCATTTTAAAATATAATAGTTATTTTAATTGTTTTAAAATATTAATTTAAATAATCATTATTCATTTTTTAAAATAATATGGCCTAATATTACGTATTCAAACACCAACTCCCGAGAAAAATCGTATAATTTCATTTCGAATACTTCCCCATTTCCTGGATTAAGAAAAGTGTATTAATTAAAAGTTGTGTGAAATTTCATATATGCCTAATATATTTTTTCTAATTTAAACAGAAGATATGCGTTTGATTGATTTTGACATTTATTTGCAGTTAAAATCAATAGTTCAAAATATTATGTTTAGTGCAAAAGAACATTTGCTTGCCTTAAACCCCTACCCTCAGTCTTTTGCCTTTGACATAATTCTAAAATATTCCATCATCACCTAAAAGCAATGTATTTTACTAATGTCACCTAATTTTATAACCATACAACGAACTTTGTGAGTAGAAATAGAAAGGACATTTTCAGCATATGAGTGAAATTATCTCAGATTATCAAACGAAACAAAATACGGCGGGAATATAATTCTTGGATTATGAAGACTTATCTGATCTAAGTATTAATCCTGTATTCTGCCACGATTCATTATGTTAAACTATATAGAACTGTCTAACAATTTACGTATTGTTTAAAATTGAAGTCTTTCTGCAAGAGTCAATTATTTTTGTTTATGAAAGCATGTTTTTGAATCTTGCGCTACATTGAAACAAAATTAACCATACGAGCGCGCGAAACAAAAGAGAACTGCCGTAGATGCATGCCTTTCAGAACATTTTTATTCAATTACATGTTAATATTGTTCTGACCCGGAATGACATAGACGAGACACATTCGATAATGAGTTCCTTATGTCTATACCCTGAATCAAAGGGGCTGAAGTATGTGAGAAAGCTGGACATTAATAAAAGTATATACATGTTATTTAAATTTACGAGAAACTTCATTGCAACTTAACCTGCGTTATATTATTATTATTATTATTATTATTATTATTATTATTATTATTATTATTATTATTATTATTATTATTATTATTATTATTTTATTTTTATACAGTGTGTAGTGCAATGCTCTCTGTTACAGACAACACTGTTGTTTTTCTAGAAGTCATTGACTGTTGCACAATAACAAGCACGGTTAATTCCCTACATTTACTACCGACATTCGTGATCCCGAAAATGTCACCCGTCATAACGTTGCCTTCGAGAGGACATTAGAACATGCTTGTAATGTGCGGAAAAGTATCCATTTGTATTGAAATAATAATAATAATATAATAATAATAATAATAATAATAATAATAATAATAATAATACGAAGAATGCCTGTGGGAGAATTATGTAGCCAGAGCCCTCGACATTTTTTTTTTCGTACAACAGGAAGATGGAACCCTGAATCTTGTTTTGTTGATTTTTTCTTCAATTAGTATCATTGTAGAAAAGTATTGCATCGGAATGTTTCAGATAACCTGGGGCAATCTGTTAGTGATTATTAAGAGAAATCCAGAATGTTTTCTAATGAACGAATTATTCAGTACTTCAGAATTTGCAAATCATCGTGCATCACACAAAACTATCAGATGCTGGAACTGACATTGAAGAATGACTACATAGATTTCATTATAATGGCTGCGGCAATTGAGAAAAAGAGGGAGATTGGTGGATAGAGAAGAGACCAGTGACGAAGGTGTGAAAGCAAAAGGAAAGAATCATAAAATCGTTGTAAAGGAAGAAAAAGCTCTAGTCGATTTTTTAATTGTCATATTTAATTACTAATTGAGTGCACTAAAAATAATTACTGCTTGCATTTGTAAAAAAATTAGTTTTTTAGGAAAAACATTATGGTTATGAATAAATGAGCTGCATTTAAATTCAATAATAACTTTATTTTGTTATCACGCACGATATTTGATCCCTTGATTTAGTCATATTAACTTTGGGTTTTCTATGATGGCAGATATGGGAACTAGTTTTGTAATGATCACGATTTTCCTCGTAGGTAAGAGTGTGAATATTCATTAATAGTTTCGTAGTCTGTTAGTTGTATTACTTTTGTTTTGGTTTTCTTTGATACAAGAATATTATATTCCGATGTTGGAAAAGGAAGCTTTGATTAACACACAACATCACTAACATATAATTGAATATCAAATTATTGAATATTCATGCAACATATTGAGGCGTAGAGTATACAGCAAAATATGAAAAGGTTTTCCATTCCAGCTGGCGAAGATTTTCCGCATCAATCAGGAATTTTGCATCTAAGTGGAGGGGATTACTCTTGGAAATATTTTTGAAATACGAGCAAAGAAATGACAGGAACGTTACGCGTTTTTAATCTGAAAATTTTAAAGTGATATGTGTTTGTGCATTACTGCGTATTTAAAATATTTATTGAATCCATATATCTATTAAGAATAATAGCTCTAAAGATCCTGAAATATTTTAATTATTATTTCGATATAACACACAATTATAATACACATCAAGAGTTTGCGTTTATTGCACTTGCTCCAGGAATTGCGTTGTGCATGTGTGACTGCCCTGATTAGTAGTGCTCCATGGTTTTTCCGATCAGTACCAAGCGAATGCCGGAGAAGTACCTTATCAAATAGACAACAGGTCACGCCGATCTTTCCATCGCCATCCTTGTGCTCTTCGCTTACGCACGCACGCACGCACGCACGCAGGCGCGCGTGTGCGTGATCGATTAGAGTATGTTTCGGCTGGGACGGTGCCCCTCTGAAGGAGATACCTTGTGAGGTCTCCTCCCCCCCGAAAACCGAAATGCAGGACGACACCGGATCTCACATTCTAGGAAAGAACGCCTCCACCACCGTAAATATAATTTACACATCTATGGGAGTAATTATCATAGTAAAATGGAAACTGTACACACTACTAATTTACCCGGCATGGAAGAGGCTTTTGACATTATAGTGATCCACACAGGGTTGTTAAAATAAATAATTAAATTATCGTTCGTTTGAATAACTCCGACGTAATTTAAATTGTTCCGCTGCAATCACACGCAAATGTTTGTCCTGTGTTGGCCTGCGGCATTAAGCCCCACGCTTGGCTTCTTCGCTGGGCGGGAAGTGTCCCGTCCAGTTCCATATGGAGATGAGCGCTGCAAAGACAGCCTTGCGATCTGCACCCGGCCTGGCAACGCGGGCGGCGCCGTATGCAGCGGACGGGAGCGTACCTGGAACCTGTTCCCATCTCATGCGCTCTCCTCCCCCCGCCTCACTTGCTCACCCTCCCGCACAGCTCGCTTGCCGACGATCGTCTTATTTTGCCCGGCCCACACTCTTCCCGCGCGTAAGATATTGTATTCCAGTTTCGATAGCTGCGGGAGCAATGCCGGTGTTTTTAACAGCCAAATTAATATTTCAGATTAAGGAGAGGGGCATTTCCGAAAGAAAACGAGCGGGCGCTCGGGAAAGGGGGCGGGCGCGAGGGAGGACGTGGCTCGGCAGGAGGAGAATAGAAGAAGGCCGGGGTGGGCGGCGGGAGGAGAGCAAAGGGGGCGGGGCCGAAGGGGGCAGGCCGCGGCGCTGGATCAGGGGTGCACACGGGCGCGTGAAGGCCGTTGCGAGGCATTGAGCCTGGCCTGTCGCAAAGCTCGCCGTGGCGTTGGTCGGCGGTGTGAGCGCTGGATAATTACTGTGAGTGAGCGCTAATCTTCACCGCTCATCGCTTAGGAATCGCTTCGAAAATTACCCCTAAAACACGGCCGGCTAGCAGGTGGTCCGGATTAAACATTTTACCGGCGGCGCGATCAGCGGAACACATCTGAAATCATGTTTAATTTTGTTATATTTACAATTTTTCTGATGGAATCGTCAGTAATTTGGTTCTGCTTAACATTTTAACATCGCCTTTCCGATGGGAGATAGGAATTGTAATTTTTATTGCAAATAAGAGACGCGCAACAGCGGCCAATTTGAAACTGCTATCGTGGCTGTTGTTGCGGTCGTTACGTCCCTCGTTACCGCAGGGCGCGGATCCCAACTTCCGAATCTGGACCATGGACCGCCTCCGCGCTCTCTTCGCTCGCCCAGCCGCATCTCGGTTATTGTTTCCTCTGCACCCGCCTCTTTATCCTCCGCATCTATCGTCTTCTCTCACAATTTTTCTCATATCAGTTTTCCCCCTTCCATGTTTTCTTCTTTTTTGCTATTATGTTCTTCCTTTTCTTTCTTCTATGGTTTTCGTTTCTAGTTCTTTCTTCTCATCTTCGACCCCTTCCCTCCCTTGCCCTTTTCCTCGTCCTCCAGTTCTCTTACTCCTCCTCTTTCTGTTCTCCTATCGCCCTCACAGCACCTGTATCCTCACCGTACCTGTCTCCTTCTGATCATCTCCTTGTTTTATTCTTGTTTATTCTCTAAGCAGCTGAGTCTTCTTGCTATTTTTCCCACACTCTTGTCATGTTCTTGCTTTACAATTTTTCTACCTTTTCGTCAATCATCAGACCACCATCAGCCCAAATTATCTGCGACCATCATCAAGTGGCTGGTAATCCGCTAGCGTTTCCTGTTTATCATACAAACCCTTTTCATCAATTTCTGATGAACACATCAGTCAACATCTTAGTCTACACGGCCAGATGCTCCTGTACGACATGGCTTTCCTCTTATTATCATGTAGGATTTACTCATTTAGCGCGTTAATTTTGTTGTTAATACATAATCAGTGTCTACGAACTATTTCGGCCAAACGATTAATAACTGTAAAATTGGAATGATTATTAAAATTGATTAATAAACCTAAAACTGTCAACAATTAATAATGAAGAAGGTAAACCCAAAAAAATGTTATAATTTATTCGAAATATGACATATTGGTCATGGCCGGATGTATACAGGTGCAGACGAACAAACTAAAACATTATGTTCATCGTTTTGAGGTTCACAATAGATGAGAAGACGCGACGTCAGAATTTTTTGCAGTACTCTTTCATAGACCACCCTTATTTTCTAAGAGTATGGATACAAGACACGACATACCTTTTCCTAGTCATCAGCTTATCCTTAATTCCTGACACTTGTTCATGTCGGGTTCAAAGCGAAAAAAACATTTTTCTTACAAATTTCGTGAACTTCCTAGTATGATTAGAATGGAAACTTAGTACAACCTACGTCCCAATATATGGTACTGGTGGGATCAGAATGTATGTACGTACTTGGCGTTTGTAAACATTAACAGGAACATTTTGTATTGAATTTATTTATGCTAACATTTTGAATGTATGCTGTCTATTGCTATAGATGTGTGTATTTTGATTAATAAAGTTTGAAAATAAAACATTTGGACTACATTTACTTTCAAGCTAGGTTTTTCTTCTGGTAGAAATGGTTTGAATTGGTACTGTGCCAACTTTTAAAACAATAAATTTTAAAAGTACGTTATTTGTTTGTTCCATTTTGAATCATATTTATATTTTGAGACATATTTTTAATTTTGTATATTTTCAAGGGAGTATGGATCAATTCACCCTGAAGCCGGCTCTTGGCCTAAGGTCCGTTCTTCCACTACATCCGTTCTTGTCGAGCTCGGCTTCGGAAAAAGTCTCCTCCACATTCACGACCACCCTCGCCTTCAGTCCCGGGTCGTCAATTCCGCCCCAACCCCTCCCGCCATCCACCGTCGCCTCACCCTTCTACCTTCGTTCTGCGGCCGCGCTGCAGAAAAGTTGGGCCGGATCGTAGCTTCCTACCCCAACTTAACAGATGACTAATGCAGCTCAGAGAACTTTTATATGAGGCCGATGCCTGAAATACGGCCGTGCAAACTTTTAAACAAATGCGAACGCTGCCGTCCTGCGGGAGAAACTCCGTTCGCCGCCAAACTTAAAGGCGAACAGGAGTAGAAAGAGAAGGATAAAAAGACAAGGAGGTGGAGGGGGAAGAAACAGAAAGAATAGCCTACATTCAGTAGTAGGAATTCTCTCGAAAATAAAGACGCGCGAAGCACAACATAAAAACCAGTGCGAAGTCGACGTTTTGCATATACAATGAATGCTCATTTCCCATCGTTAAGTAATCATAGCAGTCGGTTACGGTTGTTGGCGAAATGAACTCTACCAAATTAAATCGCTACCTTCTTGAAAGGCTTTGAATTGACATCATGGTGTGTTCCAGAGTTATGTAATCTCCACCTATGCTAGGACCAAATGTTTTTATATTCTTTTTTTCTGTCATTTACGTTTTTAATTCGATTCATAACCGTGGGAATGTTTCAAGTCGATTTGATTTATAATACCTGTTTCTTGTGTACACAGTTTGTTCAATTTTCGGACAGCGTGGGAAAAAGAGTGTTTGGTTTCCTTTTTCTCTAGAAGTATACGACTTAAGCGAGACTGATTAAAACGAAGGCATGCGTGTAAACGGTTTATGTAAACTGTCAGAAGTTGAACGGCCGATAAGAGGTTACAGTGTATTCAGCGGGAATTTCCTCGTGGCTATTTATGATCTTCATTCATCATGACCGCGTATTTCAGATAAGTCGCTGTAATATATTTGATTCTTTGAGTTCGATTTTTAAATTAGATTCATGGGAAATCTTGAATTCCGGACAGAGTTTTTAAGCATATGGGTTGCTAGTATGGATTACCAAAAAAAAAAAAAAAAAAACTTTTTTTTTCATTTCAATAGTACTTTGTGGGAAACAGATATGTCCCATTGTTCTCACCAATTCCATTATCATCAATTAATATTATTTCAATTAAAAATACATTTATATTAAGGAATATTATATCAATAGTTTAAAATTGGCAAGTTCTTGAGCACGAATTTCCTTTAGTTTAGTAGGACATTTTCTTCTATGTGTTATTTTGTCATCAAAACATGTTGATTCTTTTCAACCAAATTATTCGAACAGAATAACACTTAGATTTCCAAACAATCGGTTTTGTCATAATTGTTTCCTTTATTAATAATAATAGTTAACACTGAAAGCTGTTTTATAAATTTGAAATATTATTTCTAATATTAAAGGGAATGTAATTTAAAACTGAAAAATATCTAAAAACCGTGGAAAAATAAACAAATAAACAAAATTATATATATATATATATATAATATAAATTAAAATATAAAATGCAAAATAAAAATAAATGAAAAAATAAAAATGAAAAATTTAAAAAACTACAATAAAAATAAAAATAAAAAATAATATATTTGGAGTACTTTTCAAGAACACTGAATAATATTTTCAAAGTTTCTCAAAAATGTCTCAAAATTTTTTTATTGAACTTTGTCTTCGGTGATTGTAAAGATCTCTGAATAATGGCGGGTGTCTCATTTTTGTTGAAACCAAAATCGGACAATTTTTAAGAAGGATATATTTCTGTAATAAAATCGGTTGTTTAAACACAAGTAAATAGGGTCATGTGCAACTTTTCGAAAATATGAGTAGTTTTCGCTTAATTTTGTTTGAAATAGACAATTTTTGAACAATTATTTTCTCAAAAACAGCTGCAAGTTTTTTTTACTTTTCTTCTCACATGTAGTGTGGATCAATAGATGCTAAAAATCGTACTGTTTTCACCAAGCACAATTTTTTTCAAAAATTGCAAAAATAATATACAATATTCAAGACAGGGATTTTTGACTTAAATGAAAATTATTCAAAAAAAGTTTCGTTTTTCCTTAATTTTCTTTTCAGTGATAGATCGAAGATCACTTTAAAATGACGCAAGTTCCTGTTCGTTGAACTCTAGATTTTCCAAAATTGTAAAAGTTAGAAATAATGGGAGAAAGTATGTGGACCACCAAAGCCTGTAGCACCACTTTTTTATTGTGTTTTCTGTAAGTTGTACGCTTCAGAAAAGCTGACACGTTAAGGAAATGTTGCATGCAAGCGTCCGCCATTCATAGTATAATCATACGCATGTGTCAGTGCGTAGTTCCTTTCCATTCAATATGTGTCATTAATGGACGTTATTTGTTTTTCAAACTTATTCGTGTTATTTTCTAGAGAAAGTGTTGAATTACTCGTACGTTCAAAATAACAGGAGGAATTGTTCTGATAGGCTAGGACAACTTATTTTCAAATCATTTTCCCACACATTATTTTGCGTTTCATTATTTCTAAATCACAGATGATAATCGGAATTGAGTATTAAATGATATATTTGTGAGAAATCCTTGGCGACTAGAGTAACAAGCAGCAGTTGCTTCTTCTTTTCCCCAGCTTGTGCCAAAAATTGCAGCGAGCACGCACATTTTTATAACTGGGTATGCAGTATTACGACCTGCGTTCCGGTGACTGCCCGCGGAAACGGTAATTTCAAAATTGAATGCAGGGCAATTAAGGGAAATTGAGCGTTATTACTCGTACAAATGAAATTTATTTGCGTTTACGATCGCTTCGTTGACAAAAGAATCTTGCATTACGGCGGAGGGAAGCGTAATGAAATTGCGATTAGCCTTATTAGAAGAGAGGTCACCGAAACATGAAACCCACAGGGGTGATTTGAAAAATACACGGCTATTTATCCGTTAATGCGTAAGTTTAGGTGCAACGTAAGTACTAAATGATGAAATAGTATACACAAATTTCCTTAAATACATAGTTTATAATTATTGGGTGGCAATAAATACTGCCTGTTATTTACGGAACATAGAACCGCCTTGTTTTTGTGTGCATTGAGTAAGACGTTTGCTTACATGGAATGATTTTTGATACTAGTGTGAGGAACTTTTCTTCCAGAAAATACACGCGCCGAAGTAGTTTCTATTGTTTCTGACATCGTTCTATATTACTTCAGCCTCTCCATACGTCAAAGGATTTCAATCGCAATGCATTTCTATTCCAAGAGATCCCAGAAATTGTTGCTAATTCACCTGTTTCTCAATCTCGATCGGGATAACTTCTGCCACCTAACATCGTACAGTTTTCACTTTTTTACGTTGATATGAAAAATAAGCTTCTGCTTAATTACATTGCCTCAAAGAAATACAAAAGAAAATAATACCCACTATATGCAGTATTCTCAGTTTCGGGTATTCGTTAATAAATTGTTTTTTGTTTTGAAGATATTTGAAAAGCACATTATTAGAGGAACTTTTGTGGCCGTCATTTGAAAAACATAACTTTTTTAAAATTTTCAAATCTATTTAATTGTTTGTTGAAGTACAATGTTCAGTTTACAATAAAACCTTTGCAATTGTTTCATGACTTAATCGAATTAACTTAATCTAGGTTAAAATTGTACTTAATTAATCTTAATCCAGGGAGAGGAAACAAAAGCACCTCAGGAGAATTGTTCTACATTTGCAAATATCTGCAAGAGAGAATGAAGCGGGAATCTGTTCTTAATTCTGGTTTTGTATCTGGGATCTTTGCCGAGTGTGTAGTGAGTTGATGCCTTTATGAAGGATAAGAAAAACAGAACTTGTTAAAATATAACTTGTTTTTGATATCAAATTATGTACAAACACATAACGGTTCTACTTGTTAAAAAATTCAATCATAGCCTCGGACAACACTAAAAAATGCATTAATTTAATGAATTAATTACCAATTGCATTTTCTCGGTGTTGTTGAGTCTAATATTTATGCACGTTATCAGTTATGAAATAAAATTAATTGAATATTCCATTTTTTTTAAATGTTCGTTTCTTTAACATTTTTGTTGTTGATAGAATTAAGATTTTGTCAAGACTGGCCAAACATGGGAAGAGCAGATAAAAGCCCGAAATGGCATTCTCTAAAAAAACATTTTAATTTTGGTAATATTTTTTATTGTGCTAGTCATTTAAAGTTTTTAAGACTTTTTTCTAATATTTTCATCCATTTTATCAATTTGCTCGCAAAACCCCTATAATATTCATGCAAATCATAGATTCACCCTCTCACCTTCACCTATCGTAAATTTTATATTTACTCTGTATAATTTTTACTTTTAATATTATATTGAATTTGGACAGTTTTGAGCGATCAGTTGCAAATGATTGAAAATGTTAGCATTTACGTTGCAGGAATATTACCTGAATAACGACAATTTATTAGCTTAAAATAAATGAACTGATTTTCAAATGGAAATGTGTCCTCACGAAAACAAGTAATATATAGAACTATGTTCTTAAAAGTGTGTAAGAACTCAGCGCGAAGGAAGTCAATGATATACAAAGGGTTAACAATGTGGATTTCTTAATTTTTTCATGAAGAATGCACATAGATCATTTGATTAAATTACATTTGTTTTTATGGTAAATTTAGGTAAACTTTTCAGCTATATAATATTTATTATATTTTATTTCGGGCAAGGAGACGCTTGGAGCAAGATACTACTGATCTAGGTTGGTAAATACTTGATAAAGAGAAAAGAAATGAAATCTTAATTATTACGGTATTTTTTGTTTTTTGTTAAATGTATAAAAAATGGGTGGTTAAATAATCACTGAAAGTGTAGAAATTTAGATCTAATAAGACAATGTCATATTTTATTGGTTTTAAATTTAGTACTCTGTATATAACAAATTAAAAATAAATAAATAAATAAATAAATAAATAAATAAATAAATAAATAAATAAATAAATAAATAAATCGTCTTCCTGATCATGTGTTATATACATTTATTTGTTTGTGTGTTTATTTATTTATTCATTTTCGTAAATCAATCATCTTCCATTATTCTGATCCCAATTATCGACTGTGAAAGCTCTGTAAAAATAACCGTTACTTATGCAGCATCGTTTGCTGGAAGGTCGTAGGTTCAAAGACGGTGCCGAAATGTCGACACGTAACTCAAAAGAATTCAACCACTTTGTGTCCTTTCGTCTCCTCTTACGCACGCGTACACACACACACACACACAATCACACACACATGCACAACACTATCACACAGGTCGGGAGCTGTTATGAAACACAATGGCGGTGCCCTTCTGGAGGAAGAACCTGGAAGGGGAAAGCCTTGCAAGCTGACGTGTAGGTCGATGACGGATCTCATGTTGAAGAACACCGCCACCTTCCGTAATTTAACATGCTCAACGCTCGTGAAAAAAGACCTAAGAAGCTGACGCATCCGGAAACATAAAACACCCACTCACTCCGATCGAGATTGTTACAACGTACTTAGAAACACGTAATATTTTTTACTGTTATAAAATGGTACACAATATAAAATATAGCATGATATTGTGAAATTTACTTAATAGTGTCAAAAGCATTATTAACACATTTTAATTTTATTTGTCAAACATGTCGCTAATAAAGGAAATCTTTTATACAGTAGAAAATTCGGCTTTTACTCATTACCCCGGAAAGGAATCGACTTCCGACGCTGCGAGAGCCGAAAATCAAAACAGAAAACGACAGATGAGAATCCCTGCCTGGCATTGAAAAGGCTGAAGGGATTAAAGGCTTAAAGGATGAATTTAGTGGCTTAATCTCATAATAATGGCTTGTTCTCATTTCGTACGTTTGTGTGGAGTTTGTTTCATTAAAAAGACGGCTTTAGAATTTCTCCTAAAACACATAATTATGAAGGAAAGAGGGCGAATAACCATACGGCGTGAATAAATGTGGCATGAACACACCAAGATCTCACAATAGATAGATCTCACAACATTTAAAGGCAATTTTAGAAGCAATTGCGGTGTGTATCGCTCCTCAATAATTTCGTTGTAAGTTTCTTCAATAAATTCTGTGAATTTATTTTGTTTTCGACTAATAAATGGTTTGGCAACAAGGCTTATCTTACAGGGTTCTGCTGTTGGTCAAGGTAATACAAAAGGGCCTTGCATATGGAGGTTCATGTAAGCCTGTTTAAAATGATAGTGATTCTACCTCCTTGAAAATTCAATTTAGTTACAAATATTTTTGAAATTTGTCATTCATCTCACTAGGATCAAAGTGATCTCGCTTTACATTTGCAGGCATCCAAAAAGCGAACTACTGGTTCGTTTACATTCTTAGTTCGTTTATACTCTACATCATCTTCCGGTGCTTTCGTTTGTTGAAGCAAAGTTTGTTTATGTTGTACGAGTTAAAACTTCAACTGTGATTAGAAAGATGATAAGATAATTCCATCTATTAGCTCAGTTGTTCCTGCAGTTGTTAAGTTGGAGTTATGAATTCTTCTGAGTGGAGAGGGAACATAACCCAAGCTTCTTCTATCGTGCACCCGGAATCAGGCGTAAAGATGACTTACGCTAACGTTGCATCTATTGAAGTCTTTCTCTGCAAAGAACAAGCAGTTATGATATATTCCGAAGATGAATTAACTCTCAAAGACAACATCATTAAACTTGTCACCCTCACAGACGATAGAGATATAAGGTTAGTTTCGTGAATATCTAATAATATAATTTGCGTGTTCCTAAGTAGTATACAAGTGGCAGAAAGTCGTATAGCACCACAGCACTGTAAACATTTAAGACCACATAGGGAGCATTAGGCCACTTATCAATTAACACAAAGTGACTATTATCTTAAAGGTTTGTACCATAATACCACATTGCAAATGAACGCAGCAAAACAAACAGAAATTCATTCAAAACTTCTAGTTCTGGAATATCTGACTCTTTTCTTCTCTCATACTATTAGTTATTGGGGAGAAGAATATATAGCCTCTGAATATGTAAACAAACTCTTTCTGGTTTTTTGTAAGTTTCCTAATCTCTTCGGCCGGCCTTTTGGATCGTGCTCCATCCTCTTTCCAGCTGCCATCTATCGCCACCCAAACATAATTTTTTTCACATTTGCTCAATGTTTTGAAAAATTTTCGTTTGTTTTGAAAAATTTTCGAGTAGTTCCAAGAGCACCAACCTCTCATTGAGGAAAAGAAAACTGTAACAGCCTACTTTGGATATTCTCGGGAATACAATTTGATTTCAATAATACTGATAATGAATATTTGGTGTCATGAATCGTGATATAAACGGTTTTAGAAACAGCAGTGGAGTGGGTGCCTCCTTTGTTATTCGAGATGCTATTAAATATCAACTACTTCCTTATGCTAGCCTTTTCTAGGGTAGGAATATGTTCCGTGATGACAGCCTTTAAATTGATCAAATTGTTGATCGTCGAAAAATTTATAATTTTATAAAGATCTGGTTCAGCAGCTTTTCGGTTGAAAATGTATCTTCACTCTGCGTACGTTTTGTTGAGCATACTTTTTTCTAGTAAGGGTGAAGTGGATCGAGATGTTATTTTGTCTGGAATACTCTTAAATCAAATGCAAATATAATAAAAAAGCAAACAGTGTTTCTCTTACTTGGGAGTAAAAATGCCCATTTTTCAAATATTGCCATCGATGCTTATTATTATTATTATTATTATTATTATTATTATTATTATTATTATTATTATTCATAACTGAACTATATATTGTAAAAACTTGAGTCGGAATTCTGGAGCTCAATAAAACCTGCGCAGATTATACTTCTCATATTTCACGTTTATTTTGTACTAACTTTTGATGTTATATAAATTATGTGAACTTCAAGCGCATAACGAAACATCAACTGCAACCTGTATGAGGGTTATAAAATGCCATTTCGTTCGTTGGTTCGCGTTGACGTTCTCCTATTATCTCGTAGAGGTGAATCGATCCCTTCATGTGGATGACGATAAGGGATGAGGCCAAAAACTTTTGAGCAATTAGTGTTTGTACAGACGTTTTGCCTTCACGTTCTTAATACCTTTGGGTAATGCGTTATAAAATAGAGTTAAAAAACGAATGACTGCTTCTACGCTTCTTACGTCTACGCAATGCGTCAGGTTCCTCATGCACTGCCTGGATCGAAGCAAGTGCACTACAAACCGCATTGGTCTTGCACTGCCGCGATCGCAATGTTCGAGGTGCAAAAGAACCTTATGTGCTGCGCGCACACGAAAAATTATTGACCGACCGGGGACACAGTTTGCAGACATTATTCCAAACTTCGACTGCAAGGAGCAAAAAGTATGAGTCTTAAATTAGACCGTTGGTTAAGAACTCAGACTATTATTGCAGAAACAATAATTCGCCATCGATGCATTTAATATTATAAACTATGGGTATCATTATTATTATTATTATTATTATTATTATTATTATTATTATTATTATTATTATTATTATTATTATCGGGTTTTGCGTATCAGCGTTTTTTATTGGACTACCTCGGACATGGACTGTATCGTTAGATAGCTAAAAATATTCTCCACATAGGCGCCAAAAGCAAAAAAAACTGATTTTCTGGACTCGCTCATCACGGCTTTGGATCTACCCCAAAACGGTTGCGACCATTTATTTAATTAAAATAAGTTAATTGTATCGTCCTGAAGCTGAGCGAATGCAGAAGTGTTTAGTATTGAAATTGTCGGTTGATTTTATTTTATTGCACATTAACCCAAGGGTTTACCCATGCCACAAGAGTGTCCTAGCACCCTGAGGATTCTCCGCTCATTGAAGTCCACCGCCGCACCGGGTTCGAAATCGTGAAACGTGGATTCTAAGAAAGAAGCCACTACACTTAATCCTCACACCAGAGTGGCCGGCTATTTTTTGAGTATGAAATGGCCTGGAATGAAAAGCGAATGTTGGACAAGCGTGCAACCGCAGCCAGAAAATGCCTCTTGCCCCCCAGTCTTTTGTTATCACCCGAGGCACATATCGAGACCACTGCGACGCGGAGCCGGAGGAGGCATGGCCGGGAGCGATGAGGCGCGACTGCGGGAGGTGGGGAGCGGTGTCGTGGGCGAGGCGGGCGCGGGGTGGGGGCGGGGCGGGCGCGTAATTAGCAAACGAAACGTCGCGTCTCCGCGCGAGAAGCGAGCGCGGTCGAGAGCGAGCGAGGCGAGCGCCCGGCAAGTGGGCCGCTGAGTAATGAGTTTAAATTAGCTTTCATTACGCAGGCCGTGTGCCCCCTGCCTCTATTGTAAGGCTTGACGCGCTTCTGCCGCCGGACATGAGGTGCGCTGGTAATTCGAAACCAAAAAACGGCGAGGCGAGGCAACCGGCGAGGTGAGGCGAGGCGGCGCGAGCGGAATCGGACGGGACGGAAGGGAGGGGGAGCAAGGTGCGGCGGGGAAACGCGAGGCGAGTTATTTTTCTTCTTCCTCTTCTTCTTTACTGGTTGCGTTTACCTCGGAGCCAGTATTACCACAGCATCTGCCGCGATTCTGACCGGGAAGTCCTAGGGAGGTGGGGAGTCCTGAAGGTGGCGTATTTTCTGCACTAGCGACATACGTCAAATTCAGACGCTGTCTAGAGAAGAGTACTAGCGGACGGCTGCTCTCATTGATCGCTTTTAGTGTTTTCTCCGACCAGTTCCAGGCGAATGGCGGAAGAATACCCTAACAAACGGGGTCTGCAAGCGATTTTTCCTTCCTCTTTCTTGACCTATACTTTCCTCTTACATACACACACATTCTGTGTTTTACACACTACATACCATACATGTCGGAAGACCATTCGAGAGTCTTGATTTCGTCCCTTGCGCAGTGTCCTGTTGAGGAGATACCTTGAGGAGGATATATCTTCTACAATGCGCACAAATATTACGAGAAATTGGATCCCAACATTCACATACTGCTTGGAACCCTATCTCTTACCTCTTCCCTCTTTCGACGATGTATCTCTATGAACTAAGTAAACATACTAAACACAACGATGCCCATATTGTGCGACATATATTTACTAAATCGTACTCTCAACGGCCCTCGGTTACTGTCTAAGTAGTAGTCTCTGTCAAGAATATTTTAGAATCTCCATTGGCACGTTCAACTTATTGGGGTTCTTTAAATTTGAATGAAATGAATTACACGAAGGTTAAATAAATTTGAACCGGTTCAGTTTTCGGCGAAATATGTTTAATTCGTATGTGTGAATCAATATAGACTTTAATTTGTTTAGAAAATGTTCCTGTTTTACGTATTACATTTAGATAAAGTGCTCGCCTACTTCAAAATGACGTTTTTTCGGGAAAATTGGAATTATTGTTTTTAATTGTTCCTTGTGCATTGTACTTTTTGATGCTTAAGACTTTTGTTTGTAAGTTTGTTGGTTTTTGATTTATTGGTACATTTCTGAATGCGTGCGCACATGGCACGTCCCATGGTTATTTGCAGTTCAGGTGGCCAATGATCGCTAAAATTGAAAGGAAAATTTGATTATTTTGTGAGAAATTTTAAAAATGCAATGTAAAGAATTGCGAAGTTCTTATGTTATCACAGTAAAAGTGGAATATTCATTTTGGACGAACTCTTTCTCAGTGGATCCGAGTGATGTTTCGATGGTTTTATGACCTCTAATCTTTACAGTATATGTTGCTCATTTTCTCCATGCAAAAAATGTATTATCCTTTCTTTGGGTGCTTGAAACCACAGTATCGGTTGCAGTACCTGGTTTTGAAACATTTTAGTTTCGCATAAGAGAATCATATCCGATCCATATTCCATATGTTATATTCTGCTGTAAGGCCAGTGACCTTCGAGAAGGTTGCCTACTGTGGATGCGGGCTTACAAATCACGTGACTAGTGCGATTCCGCAAACGCATCTAGTGTACAAGCCTCAGCTGCAATAATTTTATTCATTGGCCTCCGCCTGATAACCTCACCCATTAGCGCGGTAGCACATGGACTTGGCGGAAGCAGTTCAAATTTTCTTCTCCCTGAGGAGTTGCTTATATAGCAGTTACACATCTTAATTAGTACAACTTTTTCTCCAACCTTTTAGACAATATTGTCAAGTTCCAATTTTCGATAATTAAGTCAATTGAGACTTTTATGATGTAGACGTGAAAACTTTTCACCTTACCTTCTATACCGTTTGCAGCATACACCTAAAAAGCTGAATATGTTCCTTTTGGTGTTAAAGACATGTACGAAGTCAAAAATAATGTAAGACTTATCACAACTCTTCAAAAATGTCAAAAGTATCAAATTACCACCTGATGGGGTTAATACGATACATTGTTGGGTCTTAAGTGATACAACTTAATATTTCTATGATTTTTTATTGAATAACAACGAGCCGGCTACAGTGAGACACGTTGAGCTCTAGTGTCCCAACAGTATATTTTTCATTTTTTATTTTTTGCTGTGCTCAAATACTGTAACATAGTGAGTTCCTGCTGTATGGTCATTAATAATAGAATGTATTTTCTATATTTGCTATTGTTTTGATAGATCTAGATATTTTAGTAATGTTACACTATATATGTATATGTATATATATGTGTATGTGTATATATGTATATGTGTATATATGTATATGTGTATATATGTATATGTGTATATA
>BOPP01000098.1:1994107-2017672 GCA_017312745.1 Gryllus bimaculatus
GCCTGCAGCCCTTCTCCATTCACGGCCCTGCGAACGGGAGGCCGTTGCACTGGCGTGTTTGATTCACTAACCTATTCTTTCGGTTGTAGTTTGCTAAAAATTTACCTTTCGGTATGTTAGTGACCCCCTAGAGTTTTGTGAGAGGTGGGTTGTGTTCAGAACTATCGCATATCCTCACTAATGCGAAAGCAAGAAAATATACATAGCCAGGGAATTAAACAGTTAATAAGGCAATACGCTTTCCTATGGTTATTATTATTATTATTATTATTATTATTATTATTATTATTATTATTATTATTATTATTATTATATCTGTTTGAAAGTTTTACTATGGCTAATACAGTGAGGCCTATTCCTGCATACGCCACCCAACGTTGTCATTTAATACTAATGCTATTCTGAGATGTTCCTTCAAATTTTGAGGTACATCAAGTTGCTGTTGTGACTGTGGGGATTATTGCCACCTATTTTCGCTTCGGTTGCGTTGAAGGCGATTCATTCCTAGAGGTGCCTACCAAATTTGAATTTTGAGAACCTTGAGAGCGGAAGGCCAACGCGTTGGATTTTGACACTTTTACCAAACGAATTTGTTATTTTTAATGCTACTAGTTACCGTTGCAGTAGAACTCAGTTTCGCACAGGGTCATAATGTATAGATCGTCTGTTGCCAACATCCATGTGAAGTCATGCATATGGGACCGTGGTTGAAATTGAGCGGCAAATCGTATCTAGAACACCTGAATTTGTTCACTTTGACAGGAAAGAGAACTGCTCATGTATCGTGAAATTTGGACCACGTGTTTTGTCGACATTCATCTCGAGTATCACATTTCAAATATCTCGCGTCTTACCAATGTATGCCATAGACCTTTCGGTTACCTCAGAAGTGGTTGTTAGTGAACCGCCACCAATGACTGTCCATTAATTCGAAAAAATGTTCGTATTCTTGCGTCTTAGTTCCTAATGTGTTGGATGTAAGCTATGTTGGTTCTTGGTGCTCGTTCCTTTCCTTCATAAATTTTAAACAGAATGTGAACAGGTAACAAAAATAGTACTTAAATTTTATTCAAATGTCATCATATTTAATAAGGGGCATACAGAATAATCATGAAACATTTCAAAGTATTAATCGTCTTGCTAGCTCAGTGGTTAGAGGAGTTGAGCATAAACCAGGGGACTCGCATTCATTGGCTGTCGGGGTGACTAGTTATCTGAACATCATGAAAAAATATTGTGTGTCTGTTTAATATTATTGTATACAGTGATATCCTCTCATTACTATCAAGCAATTCATTTTTAAATTTCGTCGGATATTCAGGTGTGTTGTAAAACAGATTTAAAAAATGGCAAATGTTTCTTTCATGTTAAAATACAAAATTTAGAATAACATTGTAAAATTCAAGAATTAAATAGAATCAATCAAAGAAAAAAACAATGATTAACAAACTCTCTAATGCTAAAAAGAGTTTAAAATGTGTAAGTACGAAGCACAAGTCTTACCAGAGACATATAAAAGAGGCATTAAAAACAACTTCGGCAAATTTAATAACAATTAATGCTTAATAAAGACATTAAGGTTTTATTATTATTAAGTATTGTTATATGTTGAAAATTTCTATTATGCTAGTTATTAATAACTTTAAAATTTAAACATACTTTAAACGCCGTTTTCATCCTTGGGAATAGTACATGAAAAATTATCAATTAAGAATTAAAATGAAATAAAAGAAAAAAAATACAAAAATGTGTTATAGCAACTCTTCTTCTCGGCTTTTTTTTCAGATTATGGTGGAAAGCTTGTTTAGTAACTCACAGCGTCTCATCGCTAGAGGTTCCTTGAAATACCCAAAACAACATGTTTTTTCTAGATCTGTTACAGAATGTTCTAGCAGGATCATCGTTTCCAAACCTATTGCTTCGTCGCGAGGAATCGAGGGAGCTGTTGATCACCTCTGTAGATTCTTTAAATCTTCCCCGAAACGCGTTGTGGATGCTATCCCTAATTTTCTCGAAGAGAAAAATATTGTCAGTTTCTTTATAAGGATTTCCAGATATATCCTGTGCATTTTAGGAGTGATTGTGTTAATGTTACTGTGCTAATTAGGATAGAAAGTGGTGTATAAGAATATTTTGAAACCGCTACGTGAAACGACGTGCTGTTGCGGCACCACTAGTTTGGGAGTGTCGGAAAGAGTGTGAGTGTGCGTTTGGGAGAGCGGGGAAGAGCAATCTCACAAACATATCGTGTTTACGTTAAATTGTATTTGAAACGGGTGTATTTATCAAAATCATATCAAATGCATTTATATGAATGTTATCATTAGAATGGACTCACGGGTGCTTTTTGAAGTTTAAATATTCTTTTTGTGTCAATGTTTTATTATGAATGATGACGATAATTATTTGTTTCTTTGAGAAATAAATAACTGCTGTGTAACAACCAAAGAGACATAAACCAATTACGCTACAACCACACATATTTTCTTGCATTGCTTTGGAAAATTGCGAACAAAAATTAACATTTAAAACTACAATATTAATGTTAGATATTTTTTTTAATTAAACCTCTTTGAATAGATCTCGATGTAATGTAAAAAAATCTCTAAATTTTTAGATATTGTTAATGCAAATGTTCACCTTTTTGAAACGTCAGGAAGATTGCTTTTAATGTGACTGATGATGAAGGGGTAACGTGACAGGCGTGGTAACTCCAAGACTGCAGGCACACATGCCTCGTGTAACGGACGTTACAACTTCTGTATTTTCAATGAGCCCCCTTTTTTTTGTACATTTAAGTAGCACACAACGGACGATGCTCAACCCCTTCGTGTGCCATACTCCATACGCATATCTAAACTCTGCAACGAACGCATTTTAACGTCCATTAAAGTGCTCTTGTCTGCTACCGGCCTAAGAATTTGAATTAGAATCGCAGAACGGAGAAAAATATTTGTTGTCTGGAAAATAACCTACTGGAAGTTCATATAATATAACATTGTCTAGACGTTACAAATAATGCAAGAAAGTATATGCAGCCATAGCGTCTCTAGTTCACTCGGTGTGATGTATGAATATTGTCCAGAAGCTTTCGCTTTTAAATCTGCCGCAGGCGATACTCATAGGTTTAAGCAGCGCCGGCGTCAGGAACGGCAGCGGCGAATAGTGCCTTCGGAAGCCCCGCAAATTCGCTGCCCCCGCAACGCCCCGCTCTGCAACACCACACCCGCAACCCTATCGCTCCGCAATAACACCGTCCCCGCAATCCCACCGTCCCCACAAATCCGCCGTCCCGATAACCCCTCCTTCCCCACAATCCCACTGCTCCGATAACCCCGCCGCCCCCGTAACAGAGCCGTCTTCTCAAACTCGCCATCCCCGCAACCTACAGCTCCCGCAACCCCGCCGTCCCCACAATCCCACTGCTCCGGTAACACCGCCGTTCTCGCAAACACGCCCACAACTCCGCCACCCCCGCCGCCTCCGCCGCTCCCTGTCGCACCCGCCGCCCGGGCGGGCGCTACGCCTCGTAGGCGATGAAGACGTCAGCGCCGCGGCGTCGCGCCGTAAAAACCGGGCCCATTATCTCATTCCGCCGCCGAGCTGCGCCGCTCCAGCCGTGCAGTTGCTCTTCTTTTGGGGTCACCGCAGTTTCCAGCTATGTTTATATTTATAAACTTTTTCCCCGCCTAGGTTCGACAACTGAATTATCGCTTGCGCGTGCCCGCCTGTTTCTCTCTCGCCATCGTACGATCGTCCCACCCCCGACTTCAGCCTTGCGACGCCGTCACGAGGGGTGGGGATGCCGTTCCTTCCCTCCGTTCTACCCCGCTGTTTGCCACGCTCTACTCCCACGCCGTTATTTTCTCGTCTCCTTCTGTCCCGCCTTTCCTCTCTCCTTCTTTCCCGCCCCTCTTTCCCACTCTTCTACCCCCCTCTTCTTTCCCACCATTCTTGACTCTGTTCCTTCCAGATCCGTGTCTTCCCGCTGTCTCCTGTCCTTCGTTCACCGAACTTATCCCTTCTATTCCCTCACCTTCACCCACGACTTCGTACTCCCTCACATCTGCCCCCCTGCCGTGCCTTGGGTCCGCACCCCGGCCTCTGCCTCTGCCTCTGCCTCTGTCTCCGATTCCCCCGTCTTCTTCATTCGTCCCCAATCCTCCAGCTCCACCCCCTCTCCCGCGCTCTTCCCCGTTCCGGCCCCGGAAGTCGGAAGCCACAGCCTCGGGCGGTCGCTGGCTCCTTCCGGAGATCGAGAAGGACACAGCTCCCAGGAAACCCGGATCCGGGGTATCGTCCTGGAGACTACTGCCCTTATGATATACAGACCAGAGGTTCTTTTCCGCGGCGAAGACAATACTGGGAGAAAAAAACCAAAATTAATTTTCCCGTGGATTTTTGAAAGAAACTCCTATACCTTATCTACCACATTCGCGGAATCTCTTTTTTATAGTTGTTATGCAATGTTTATTTGCAATTTGTTCAATTTCGAGTTAAATACTATGTAACAGTGTCTATGAAATTAATTGCAGTAAGTA
This sequence comes from Gryllus bimaculatus, assembly GCA_017312745.1. NCBI lineage: Eukaryota > Metazoa > Arthropoda > Insecta > Orthoptera > Gryllidae > Gryllus > Gryllus bimaculatus. Next base: position 1,998,649 of record BOPP01000098.1, read on the forward strand.
ATTAAATGTAATGGGTCGGTTTGATGTAACGTTTTTATGAAAGAATTAATCCATGTAGTATGAAAGTCTCCGGCAGGGTTGCAGAAGTTAGGCCAAGGCCTGATCTGGACAATAATGCCATCAGAAAGAATGAAAATAATTTTATTTTATTATAACTCTTAATGTATGGCTCGATAGTTATGCTGCTTTTGCTTTTAACGGCGTCTATTTGTATTTGAATTATCTTAGAGTTATAACTCATTCGTATCAGCAGCATAATTTATCTCTCAACCTTTCAAACTTTCCCTTTTTCTCCTGCTTGTGTAACCCAGATCTGCCAAGTATGCACCGAATGTATGCAGTTTCCAAATACTTATGCAACATTATCTTGAGCTTCTTATCATATCACGTGCTCTCTTACTGATTAAATATTAGGTTTCAAATAATGTAACACCCTTATCGTGTACGTATTGTAAATCTTCAGTTTAAGAATTTAATATCAATGACAAAAATAATCTATTTAGCATTGTTCATTATTCCTCACGATAGAGCATTAAAATAAATAAAGCAAAGTCTACTGATGTAACCTTTGTTGCTAGGACAGATGTTTAAGACAACCTTGGACTGTTTCAATTGGATCACTTGGACTATGGTACTGGAATCCTTACATAGTGCACTGCAACATGAAAATTAATCATAATATTTCCATGGGATTTTGCGAAACTGATTATAATATGTCGATGGGATACCAACAAGAAAAAAATAATATGATTTTAATTTACCTCATCAAACACTTCCAATGGACATTAGCGATATTTTAAAGGAGAGAATCGACCACACATTTCGTGAATGACTGGAGAGCAAGCTTTCCCAGTCAGCACTTCTGCTTGGAATACTTGAGCGATTTCGGCCGCATCTGGGCGCACCGTGGGAAACCCGAACGAGTTCTCACTTCACGCCAACACGGCTGACCTCGTCGATGGGAAAGCGGCTCTTTTATGCCATAACGTACGGAGTCGGCCCGGCCTGTTCGGGTATGCGCGAGGCATAGTGACGGGCGCAAGCGGTTTCGTACGAGCTGCCCCCGCTGGAACAGCAGTAACGAACGAGATATCATAATTGGACAGCGGCGAAGCGGCCGTCCGTCCAGCTCCCGACAGGAGCGGTCGCGCTGAGATCAAAGCGACCCCAAACCGCAGAACTGATCGAAACCAGCCGCCCCGCCTCTTAATACCACTCCTGGCGTTGGATGTCGCGCTCGCGAAGGAAATCCCCGCCCCCTTCCCTTCTCGCCCAGCCCCATCCCCCTCTCTCTCGTCAATTGCCGCGAGTTGAGCCTGCAAAAAATCCAGAGGTGTCTCGGAAAAAGTGGATGCGAAAAACTGAATGCGAAGGGGATATCGGTTTGGTTCTTAAGTTAAGATGTGATTTGTGTGACAAAAAGAAAGAATGAAAGAAATTGGAAACAGCTTTGATGGGTTCGTGGATATATTTAGTTACCATCTGATGTTCGTGATGTGGTTTGGAAAGTGATTGTTATGGCCATGATATCGTGCTTCAAGACGTCTTGCTGGATTATTAAATAAAATTCTGGATTCTCAGCGACCCAAAAAAATTATTTGGTATGAGAAGGAATTTGTGGATGAAAAACGTTTTAACCTTGAATGATATACATGACGATAAATATTTATGAAATACTAGAAAATCCCATTTCATTATTTTCAAATTGTCTATGAAGATAATATATGACTAAAGAAACTAGTGATTCTAAATTGCACATTCTCCCCCGTATTTTCATGTAAAATTACGCGAAATGTACTCAGATTTTCGTAACATTGTTCATGATCTTATTTCAAAATATATCTTTACGAAACAGATTTCATTAAGGGAAAAAAACTATCTTTAATATTTTTGTTGTGGGAAGACTCAACATATTTTTTACTTTTGCTTTCGAAGAATCAGTTTTCAACGCACATGAGACTTGCACTATTTTGTTAAACGTCGTTCACACTATCCAACAACAAAACTTAATTGAAGATGATGTAGCCATATTTTTATGTTAATTTGGAAAATTACCCAACGGCTTTATGTAAAATATCCCCCCGAAAGTTAAAAAATCGGTTTCAAATTCAAGGGGCCACGATATTAGTCAGATTGATTGGGAAATATTAATTTTGGTGGAAATCGGCTGAACGGTTTAGCCTCTAGCGTTGTTCATAAACAGACAGGTCTTTCGTCGCCATTCGATTTTTCGTTACCAGAAGACAGAAACATGGATTCTGGCTACACTACGTGATATGTGATTTTTTTTCAAAATTTAGCAATTAGATTTATTCACGGTTTGTTACCATGGCCTTGTAATAAGTTTTTCTTCCAAAAATTCGACTTTTTTTCGCGCAGTATTACATAACGTTCTCTCTACTCTGTAGGGAGAATGTAAAAAGTCTGCTTTGTTAACGTAACTTGGGTCTTATCAACGCTTTTGAATAATATTCTTGTGATTCATGTAGATATCAAAAAATAATTAATAAATTCCTATTTGGTGAGTAAAATACAATAAAATTGGATAAATTGAAACGGCAACCATGATGTGCAAATTTGGGTTATACGGTACAACAACGTCGCGAATATCGATCAGACGAATTAGTAAAATACTAGCTTCAATGTGTGAGGTCACTGTGTCGTATTTGGTATATTCATAAGATATTTCTATATTCAACGTCCTTTGCTTTTTAGACTTTCACTGATTATTACTATAACACTCTTGTGCATTTAGTAATATTTGGAAAGCATGTCAAAAAACAAACTGTAGCTTTGGTTTTCAGTTAGACTCATTACCATGAACAAAAATTCATATTGGTGGTGATTACAATAACGCGGCAATTTCTGTCGACGGTCAAAGCAATTTAACCGTCGAGGTGCGCGGCTACAGCGTGACATCCGAACAACTCTCCGCTTACACCATGTCGGAATGCAATATGAAGGTAGATGGAGACCGCTGATCCAATTTAATGGAATTATCTTAAACCTCGCATGGTCACCTGTTCCCATTACTGCAAATCAGACCAATTCCTGCACTTGTTTTAAGGATACTATGGACAGTACGTACAACTCATCCGGATCGTGTCGGTTTAATGATTTTAAACAGAGACCTGGTCGCATCGTGAATGTTGTGTCTATAAGGAACACAACCCAGAAAGGCATCAATTGGACATTAAAGAAAACAGTTTTTCTAATAAACACGCGCATATATATCGAAACTTTGGCTAACTGTGTCATTGTTCATAAGCGACGAATCCCGTGAACTACGTGTCTACAATGGCTATTTAAATGGGTGAAACGTTAGAGAAGGAGGAGATCTGAGTACTAAGATCACCATTTTTATAGTGTTACGGTATTTTATTTGTTCTTGAACAGTGTGCAAGCTAGTTTTTGAGAACTCATTGTGAGTGATTTTGTTCAGCACCATTTTTGCTGCTACAGGCCACCAGTAAATAATAAAAGGGGGCTCAGAGGTATGAAGGATGCAACACGTCCCGCCCCGGCCCTGCCCCCTTCCGACACGCCCCCCCCTCCCCGCGAAGGGAGGCGCAGGCAAATCGCGAGCGGCGGTCTGGACCAATTAGAATACCGTTCCCCCTTTGCATATGGTTCGGGAGGGGGTTAAAAAGTCCCGGGCCGCACCCTTTCTCGAGGCGGGGCGGCGGTACGGTGCGGCGCGCCCATTCGCCCGTGCGCGCGCTTGGAGGTGCCACCCTCCCTTCCCCTCCCTTCCCCCCTCCCTTCCGCACCGCGCACGCGCCCCTCGCTCTCACACGCGCCCGTGAGCCATTGCAAGACTGCCAGCGGTGAAGGGTGAAGGGACACGAGGGAGACACCGGAAGAGATGGCTCAAGGCGTCAGTTGATGTCACTGCAGTCCCTGTGACCGGGAGGTCCTAAGTTCGAGCCCCGGCGGTGACAGGCTTTTCGACACCAGCTTGTCATCTGGGTCGAATCCATTCGCTGTCTGGAGAATTCCAGCGATCGGCTGCTTTGATCGGTAGTTTTCCGTGGTTCCTCTGGTCGACGACTGGAGAATGCCGGAGCAGTACCCTAACAAACGGGCCACCGGTGAGATAACGTAGAGCAAGCGACCGGTGAGATAACGCAGAGCCAGCGTCGCCGTTGTCTCTGTTGCGACTTTGTTCGGGAGGTCCTGGATTGGAGCCCTGACGGTGTCTGATATTTGACGCCAGCAAGATAGCTAGGTCGAATTCAATCGCTGTCTCGAGACCGGCGAACGGCCTGCTGCTCTGGTCGCCAGTTTTTCGTGGTTAATCAATACCAAGCGAATGCGGTAGCAGAACCCTAACACACGAGCTATGAGAGCGCGCGATCTTTTCTTCCTCTTCTTTTTCTATCCTCTCCCACTGGCCTACTTACGCATACTTACACTTGCATGCACTGCACTTCCACACGTGTCGGGAAACAGCTTATCCCGGCTTAGGCGGTGCCTCACTGGCGGAGATACCTAGAGGAGGAAATCCTCCGCAAGTCGAGCGTAGGGCCAACGCCGGACATTCCAATGAGGATCACCGCCACTTCCCGGAATACAAATCATTCACTATATTAAGGGGACTAATTTCCCAGATGTTGGCGTGCCCGGAAACATCAGTCAACACTCAATCAGTTTAAGGAAATAATTTAAAATCGTTTTTCATCTTTTTCATTGCCATTACCATTGTCATTGCCATCGTCGTTTTCTATATCGCCGTTGTCATTCTATCCTGATAATCACATCTTTCCCAGTGTTTACTGGGACTCTCGTCTTAATTTCCTTTGCCTTTCCATTCTCCTCCTCTTGGCGCTCAGTTTCCACCTGTCCCACTTTCCTGCACGTTCACATTCCCTTTCTTGCCGATACAATTTCCTCTGTTTCCTCTATCATCGCCCTTCCCAATTTATCCGCGCCAACTACCTCGACTTCATCCTTTGCTCCGTCTCCAACTCGATACTATTTCCTCTTCCTTACTCTTTCCCACACTGCTTTTCCTGACTTCTCACTTTCTGCTCCTTCTCATTATTTTGTCTTCCTATAGCTTAATCTTTGGCACTACTGCCTTTTCCACAGCTATGGGCTCTTGGTCTCTAATTGCGCCCTTTTATCGCGTTCGCCCACAAAGTGCACAAGCAGCAGATATGTGATTGCATCACTTCATTGCTCCTGGTAACTGCGTCAGCTTTAGCATTCAGTCTCCGTTGATCTTCTGTTATTTTGCCGATTTTTACTCTTTCTCTTCCTTCACTTTCGCTTTCACCTCCTTTTCTCGTTGCAATAATCTTCACCGCCGTGGCCAAGGGTTTTTTGTTTCTAATTGCATGTCCTCTGCCTCTGTCTCCATCTCTTTTCACGCATCATTGTTTTTTCTCCTTCTCCTCTCTCCCCATGTTCTACTAATCCTTGTCATCCTTCACACCCTCCTTCTCCCGCTTCTCCTTTTGGTTCTTTTCCTACTAATCTTCTTTTTCTCTTCCACCTTATTTTCCTCCTTCTTCTCCACCTTAATCCTTTTGTTAAAAGTCCCTTTCTCCTCCATACTTCTTTTCTTCTTCATAGTTCTCCCCCTTCTCAGCCTCCACTTTCGTCCTTCCTTCCTACTGATTAACCTCCTCCGCCTTCTCCTTCTTCTTGTTATCCTTGTCTTTGCTTCTTCTCCTTTTTCTTTATTCCATATTTTATGTACCGCCTGGAAGTGTACAGGAGAAAGAAGAGGATCCTTCTTCTCTTTCTTCTTTCTTCGTCTCGTTCTCACCTCCTTCTCCTTTCCTCTTCCCCGTCTCATCTTTCCTCTCGTTCTCTTTGTAATCTTTTCTTGTTTTTCACCTCTTTCTACTTTTTAATCTTCAATGTTCTCCCTCCTTGTTCTCTTTACTCTCCACCTTCTTGTTGCTCGTTACCCTCCTTTTTCTTCTCTTCTCCTTTCCCTCCATCATCCTTCGGCGACCCTCTTCGCCTGTGCGTCGCAAAGGGGGAGAGCGCCGGTTGCGGTCCTCATATTCACCAACTCGCTGCCCTTTTTAAGCGCGACCGCGGCCCCTCTTCTCAGGCGGAGGGGGCGGTTTCCTGCAAGGGGGTCCTCCGCGCCCCCGCCCCCCTGCCGCCCTGCGGCTACGGCTCCGCCTCGAGCCGCGGAAGCGGCGAGAGAGGGGTGTTGGGAAAAACCATTTATCATTCCAAGTTTATTCAATTTTCTGTCCATTAGAATACTTGAGCCCGGGCGAGTGGGAGGGTTTTGGATCAGGGTGGGTGAGCACAATATTGTTAAGTTTCCCTTTTTATCGGGGCGACCGCGCGTCTTTCCGAGGAGGGACGCAAGCGCACAGGTGTCGAAGGGGTGGTCGGCGAGGGAGAGGTCGCGAGGAAGGGGGTGCGGAGGCGGAGGTGGTGGCGGGGAAGGACGGCTTGTATCGGACTCTCTTTGAGGGGCTTCGAGTACAGGGCAAATTGCCGGCCACATGGGCCTTCAAGTGCGCGGGGTGGCGAAAGTCCGGACAAGGCCCGGCGTTTCATGCGGTTGAAATTTACAGGTATTATTCATTCGCAGTCGTGCACAGTTGAGTGGGTCGTAGGGGAGGCAAGGTTGCGCAGATGCGGGCAATGGTGCATCTCAAGAGAGTTTTGGTTTCGTGAGAAGTGGAGAAGAACCGGGAATAGGGTGACGAGAGTTAAAGAGCTGCGGGTTCGCGATACTACAATTAAATGTTCAACAATTTAAGTAGGATACTGCCTCCTGTCAATACCTTTTCAGCGATTAAATTGCCTTTGACACTCACTCCAATGCTACCTCCTTTTCGCTGTTAATGTGAATTTTCCAACTTGTATTTTTGGGTCAGTAATCTGATATAACGTTGTGCAGTAATTATTTACTATCTTAATGGTTTTATATTTATCGTTTTTCATATATACATACATGATTCCGAGATTTTGTAAGCTTTTTACATGACATGAGCTACACTCATGAATATTCGCTTGTATGAGTCTCTCCGAAGAGCTTGAAATACAGTACAAATTGACCCCAGCGTGATGCATATAAGTGAGTGGTAGAGGTGAATATCCAAAACGGGTGTTAATGTTGAAATGAAATGCGGTTGTGAACGTTACGCCGATGCGAACAGTATTGAGTCTCCAGAGAGTGTTAGTTTTGTGTGAAGTAAAGAGAAAATTGGAGTAGGGTAAGTGATTGTTTAAAAGTTAAAGGTCCCAGGTAACTTAAATACCAAATAACGCTGATAATATGTTGTTGCTGCTTATTAATATACTTTACAGTGGCTAATATCCCTTTGTATTTTATACCCATTAAATCTCTTTCTTCTTCTTCCTTTTTTAATTTTAATTTTCTCATTTTTTTTGTGTTTCGATGGATAAAGTTTCTTTTGTAGTTTTGTAGTTAAGAATACATTTTTTTGGAGTTTTAATTAACATATAGCTCATTACATAAATCACTTAGATTCTTGTTTTATCAAGATTTACAAAATACTATAATATAAGTAACTCTCATGAATTATACATTCAGTTCCGTGTTGAAAATATATTTCATGACGGAGAGTTCTTGAAGAAGTTAACATAGAAGACATAAATATCTAAGAGGATGTATCATCTCAAATGAGATAATTTGTGAACTTAATATTTACTGTATTCTATATTGCACAAACACACACATAAATATTATATTAGAATTTAACACACTGACAATGAAGTATCGGATTCCATTACCGTTTACTTATACATTCACCTACGCCAATGGACAAGCGAAAACGTGTAAGTTGCTACAGTAAGTAAAGAACAGCGTGAATATCAATCATGGAACATCTGAATATATTTTCGCGAGAAGCAACTTCAACAACAACAATCTAACAAACACAATGGCGCGTTTACTGATAAAGTTTACATACAAACGAAATATTGATTTGATGAATGTCAGGGAATTAAACCAAATTCATGCAGTGCTTCACCTCTAAAAATGCTTTATCCTGATTTTATTTGCAAAAGTTTTATTTACGAAAGCATAATGTAAAAAAAATATACACATACATTTTGGGAGTTCTTTGCCCACAAGACATCGATATGATGGTAAAGTTGAAATATTGAAATTTAGAGTCATCTGGCTAATAATATACAATTATCGTGGAAATTTTAATATTATTCAATTTTTCTGTTAGTATGCAAGGAAAAATGATACAGTACACAACTGGTTGTGCGCTCATTACGTCTCACTTGAAACAATCTCGTGAAATATTACATTATTCGTGACGCCCTGTCACTTCGCCTTGTAGACTACGAAATTTACCGCTTTGCCTAATAGGCTACGTGATTACAGTGGGCTCGGAGGGGCACCACGGGCCACAGGAAAACGTCGGAAGGCGCGCCAGGCCAGAAACTGCGCGAGCGGAGTGGGGGCGGAGCGGGAGGCGGGTCTGGGCAGAGCGGGACGGAGTGGCGGCGGTGTCGGGGGTGGGGGCGGAGGCGGCTCATCTGCACACAACGCCCTAGCTGCCGCTCGGGCTCCGCCATTAACATTCCCGAAGCTACAATTAAGTCTATGTATTTTTAAAATGAAAATTATTTTTATTTAATTCATCCGCATTAAACACTTCCGCAGCGGCCGCCCGCCTGCCAGGACGTTATCGTGAGCAGGGAAACAGCGGCCGGGACAGGAGGCGGTGTGGGTGAAGGGGGGGGGGGGCAGGCGAGCAAGCGGAGTGGGGAAGGCGAATGAAGATGAGAAATGCGTGGGCGGGAGAGTCGCCGCACGCGGACCCGGACTAGATGTGCGCTTGGGCGAGCAAGGGAAATTTTTTGGAACCACGAGAATTATGAGTCCCACACTCGTTAGCGTTATGCAAAAAATCTTGGAATCAACAACTAGGGCGTTGCTTGACAAAGGATGATCATGTCCAGCAGTATTTATTTAGTTCTTAACTATGTTGTAAACAAGAACTTTCTAGATACCTGTCATTTCTCGGACAGTAGAATTCTAATTAGCCAAATTAAACCAGATAGCGGACTGATCCACAAATGCGAAAATTCGGATGATTGGATAAAACTAAGAAATGAATTTAAGAAACGACGTCAATTTATACAAAACAATTTTAATTGATAAATTAAGTTTGACTCACTTCAGTAAATACTGTAAGGTTTAGATAAAAATAATTCAATTAAATGATTAGTGAGTCTTCCGTACATTCACACCTTTAATACATACGTATTAAAATTATACATTAGCAATAAAATATTAATAAAATACCTCATTTGTTTGAAACAAATTGAATAGAAGTATTGCGTAGGCATTAACAAGTATGCGTTCGGCAAAGTCCCGCCAGTCATTGTTTTGCTTTTCTTCAATATCAATTCAGACTCATGGTAATTTTGACAACTGAGCAAAGGACAGTTCGACCCTTATTAAATTAAGTTCTCCACTTGATAACTGTAACAAGAACGGTTTCAGTGTTTTGTGAATTAAAATAAAATATATGCCATTTTAATTTAACTATATATTTAATGGTTAAATATTTACTGGTTTTACGCTATGGTGAAAAAAAGTCAATGGCCTATCTACCGTCGATAAAGATTATATTTCCTCGAATTGTAAATTCGGAAAACTAAGGAGAAAAACAAATAACAGAAAATCATTAAGTAGATGCCATAGATATTTGATACATTGTACAAATACGCATGAAACAATGACTTTAAGAGCGCCATAAATAATGAGCAAGGTGCGAGAAGTAATAAAAAAGAGAACTTTGCGAGCAAGTCAGATTGAATATTCGTGATATAACTAAGTTCAGTGTATAAATTTTTTTTTAAAAAAGATAGTTCATACTCGAGAATTGACAAACATGATGTTCTTTTTGATGTTCGTAATGTTTTATTTAAAGTTCGTTTGTTTTTCTATATAAAAATATACTTAAAGATGTTTTCACCGTTATGCGATTGAAACGTACTTTAACTATGATCATTTAAGTATTATTATTATTATTATTATTTATGTGCATTGCAGTGATGTGAAGAGCAGTGGCGTTGTGAAACTGAGGGAAACAAGTGTGTAAGAAAGACATTACCGCTCAGTGATTCTCAGTGCGGTGAAGTGGAGTGCTATGAAAGATTACGCGGTGAAATGTTCACGATAATTTGTAAAGAGTGCAAATTTTGTAAAGTTAAGCTCTGTAATGTTAAGTTAGTGTATTCTGCCGCCACGTTTTCAAATTTAATTGCAGAATTATTATTAATGTAATCTAATATAGTTTGAATATTTTGTCATTGAATTCTAACTTGAATCATTTTCTTGAAACATTATATGTTCTAGTATTTGTTAATTCAACTGTAAATTGCAAAACGTTAAATTATTTTCGATGACAAATTCTCTGAGTAAATATTCTAATTTGGATAAACAGCTATTTTGAAAATATTTACGTTTGTCAATATTATCGTTAAATTCTATTTCTCGCACATGGCATGAAACGCTTTTCTCGAACCTATCTGACGGACAGTTTTTGCACTTGCTTATAACCAATATGACGATGTAGTTGCATTGAAGTGGACAAGGTCGATTGCGGAAGTGTCGAACTCCTTGGCGGGTAGTTCAATAGAAGCTGACTTCGGTATCGTAGAACCAACAGTGCCAACAGCCGCAGTGACCGAGATCACTGAAACATGCTGCTGAGCACATCACTTCCTCTTAGTGACTATCTGCTCCTGGGGTAATTAGTGTGTCTAGAAATTGGAGTCCGGTTAGATACAGTAAAAGCGATGTAGTGTCTACTAGAAAGTATTCCTGCAATTACGATACGTTTATGCAGTTCTTTTGCTGAATTTGACATCAAATATCTTCAACTTGCTAGAGGAGTTTAAGTAGTGTGGTTGTGATAAAGTGGACCTGAATATTTTTTCTAAAAAGTGAAAGAAAATAAAAAAGTTCGCCGAACCTCAAATGAGGATTAAAGCGCCGTTCAATTTAGATGAGGTTGAGGTGATGGCAGAGTAGCACAAACACCTTCAGATGATTTAGTTAAAATAAAAATACGAAGGTATTCATGGTTATCAATTTGCTCGCCTATGGAGGAAGTACTTCACTATTTTTTTTATTTTAAAAGAAGTGACTATCTTGCATTACATAACGAATATATACTTGCGAACATAAGCTTTTTAACAGTCCGCAAAAGTGAGTATGACCAAACAAGTGCGTGGTGTAGCGGTAAATTCGATGGACCTGAGTGCGCGTCTCGTCCCAGGAAATAATTACTTCTGGTTGTAAATACTTTTGCAAATTAATGTAGTATTGTACTATTGCGGAGCCGTACAAACAATGCTAGAAAATATGTGATGGTGAAAATATGTGCACTATTTGAATTTTAATGTTCTATTGAAAATCAGTACCTTGGGTTTCTTAGGCTAATATCCCACGAAAATGCAGCGTACAATAGTACCCCTAAATATTTAGTATATTTTGTTGTAGATGATCGGATTATTGTAGCCCGAGTAATATTGTTTGTGACGTAATTTGGTTTTTTGCTCTAACCCCACGATGCATTTTTAATTTCTTCCGAAATATCATGTTCATCAAAGTGATATCCCAATATAATTTACTTTGTACATTTCTTTCTGGGTCAAAATGATAGTAGTTACGGATAAGTGCCGTTAGTTTATCAGAGCCAGAACAACGTGAATGGTTGCATCAGAATCTTGTAGTCTTGCGCGATGCGACATCGTTTCGACTCGCACTGCCCACCAGCCACAAAGTATGATCTGCAAGTGAACGACCATCATGATGGCAGGAAATGGTGTGGTGTTTATGAAATTAACATCATTATAGAAGTAAATATGGGGCGTTCTTTCGTCATAATTCTTGCATCAAACGTTTTCTGTTGCTCTGAGGATGGTCGCAATGCGGCCGAAAAAGGTTCATGCAACAATAAAGACTTTTTACAAAAGAAACGCCTCATATTTACTTCTGTTAGAACGAACTTCTATAAGAACACATGTTAAGCACAAGAGGCCTCTACCCGAAGGAGAAAGAACTGTGCATGTAAGGTCTCTCATGAGGTATTGCTAGAAGACGCATAAACTTCTACGTTCGAAATTGTCACATCCTGAACGAGTGCGGGTTTTTAACTGAACAATCCTGGTTTTTTTTGTTGCGAAAACGCATATCAGACACATTCTCGAGACGCACACTCTCGAGACACTCGGTCTCGAGAAGCTCGGGGACAGATTTTAGCTCAGAGCCAACATTGCCGCTGTCTCTGTAGCGACTCTGATTGAGAGGACCTAGAATTCGATCCCGACGGTAACGGATTTCCGATAATAGCTAGTGTGACGTCATGGATACTCACAGCGACCCCAGACACAGAGCTTTCATATAACAAATATATTTATTAACAAGAAAACAAAATAAATATATACACTTAATATCCTACTTACACCCTAGCTCTGATAGACCTACTATCCCCTGATCACGGGAGCGATCCAAACCCGATTGAAGATGGTTTTGATTGTGGCATTCGCCACTCCTACTTTTGAAGCGCGCACAAAGCCTAGCTTCCGTGACCGGATGTCACGATGGGACACAAAGTCCGTTCTGGCGCACCAACGGCTGGTGTGCCTCGATCGCAGGAGCGATCTTATCCGATTGAGAATCGGCGTGAATCGTGGCACTCAACCACTCTTCACCTCGGAGCACGCACACAGCATCGCTCCCCCGTGACCGCAGTCACCCAAGGACATAAAGTCCGCAGGCTTCGTCAACTAGTGACTCCAGCCTCGCGAGCCTGGCTCGCATATGCACCGTCGTGGCGCCAAGTTTTGTGCACACGCACGAGGTTCTCCCACCGTCTCCAGAACCCACCCACTGGCTCTGTACACGCTGTTATATAGGCGAGGCCCACGTGACCTACTACGTCACGCCACCCCCTCGCTTGTTATAACAGTGAAAAGCTTCTATAAGCCGGAAACTCCCAAAGCCTTGTGTCTCCCGTTTCCGCGTTCTTCCCTTTACGGAAAAACCCTTCTTCCTGTGGCAAGGCTGATCCTCTGCCAGCGTTCCCAAATAGATGCCACGAGGCACGCTGGCTAATACGTTACACTAGATACCTAAGTCGAATTCAGTCTCTGTATGGAAGAGAATTCTAGAGGCCAGCTGCTCTGATATGTAATTTTTCTTGATTTCTCCGATGACAATGAGGTCAGTGTCGTAGCGGTGCCGTAATAAACGGGCCACGCACCGCGCACCTGCATCTTTCTTCACTTATCCTCTCCCCTTATGCCCGTTTGACCCCTTAAGCCGTTATGATTCATTTCTACGCGTTATGTTTCGGTGCCGCAACTGGATGAAAGAAATTCAAGTGTTTGATACGGACATTTCTGGTCTTTGTACGTAATCGTGATAAAAATACTTTCTCCGGACGCCGCAAAAAGCCCTGAATATCAGATATTTGAACATCGCATCCATTATAACAAATTAAGTTAGTTTATATTAGGGCTGAGCACGGAACGCGACGACAAGAGAACACAGTACATACTTTATTTCTCACTACATAATCAATCAGTTCACATTACAATTCAACACATCAGAACGCTCCCGAAACTGTACAAAATGAACAAATCGCACCACACACATAACAAACTAGAGAAAATTACGAAACATGACGCTAGGTGCGCAGTAGTCAGACTGGATGAAATCAGTACCGAAAAATTAAACATGCGTCATTTTTTCGTACATATTACATCCTGTCTGGTCTGTCTCTTTTCTGCACCGGCTGGTGGCTGGGCCAGCGCCCCGCTGTGGGAGATACTTGAAGTAGGAATTACTCCGCAACTCGAATTGTAGGTCGGGCCGAATCTCACCATCATTGTGGAGGATATCCGCCATCTCATGGGGCAAATCGTACAATACTTTAACTGAGGGATGAATGACAGTAACAGTTAATGTACTCGTAAACAATCGAGACGCTGAGATTCGAGACACTCAGCCCCGAGTCTGAGTTGCGAGACGCTCAGTGTCGAGCCGCTCAGTCTCAAGACGCACCGTCTCGAGAAGTGCACAGTCGTTGCGCAGCCACGGGCCGGGCGTCGGGGGTCGCAAGGAGACTCGCTTCTTCCGACTACAAGCTGTTAATCAAGATGGCTACCTGACTTGAGAACGATAACCATCGGACAGCGGCGGCTGTAATTTCCCTGTCACGGTCCGGGCGCACTCAAACACGGCGGGAAGCAACTACGAGACCCCACAAAGTGGAACAACGTACGCGATATATCACTGTCCGCGGGGCCCCGGGACACCCGCGCGGACGCCCGGCCGACGCGGAGCCCCCAACGCCGGGGGCAAGGACACCCCCGCTCCCTTCCCCCCGCTGCCCACCCGGGCCCAGCACTGCTCCAATAAATTATTTAATTGATGTTTTCATTGGTCTGCCAGTTGCGTTCTGTTTAAAATCTCCAAGCCTGTGGAAGTAGCAGTTCTAACAGCCTCCTGCATTTCTATATAATTATATTCTTATTAATTTCAGAAAAGTTATACTCAATAATGATATAAAAGCATGTCCTGAATATAATATAAAATCACTGAGTGATGCATTGGACTTTTTTCTGATGCCGAACTCGAGTGTGGCTTAGTATATATAGCATTGAACTTTTCCTACGGAATGCTATTGGAGTAATAAATTTAATTCCTGTAAAAGAAGAGAGATTTTATCTTACTCAAAGAGAATGCAAAAGACAGATTTTTATCTAAGAGCACGCTTGAGCTGTGGAAAAAATATTTTTTTATTCCAGAAACATTTTTCCCATAGTTCTGAACTTACCCTCCTTGCTCCAGTAAATTGTTTGAATGGTGTTCACGTTAGTTATTGCGTTAGTTACATTAATCATTACATAAGCCTCTGAGATATGGCAGTTCGAATACCCTGCGCCTATTCAGTGCAATTCTGTTCTTGTTAATTTAAGAAGGGTTGTATTCGATGATGAAATAACATAATTGGGGTTTTGGTTAGAATTTTTCTTCTTAATGTCAAGCAACGTACACACACACACACACACAACTCTCAACTTTTCCCTCCCGATGGTACCAGATTATTCAGGAATTTTGCCTTTTCCAAACAGAGCATAGCGAAGCAACAAAGTAGTGAATATTTTCGTCAAAAGCATTCTTGATTTGTGTGAAAAAAGTTGAAAATTTAAATATTCATGTTCCAAAATCCGCCCATATCCCGGCTCTTACCCACTCCCTCCTCTGCTCTTATAAATTATTCTATTGAGGATCTCATTGGTCTGCTCCTTTTGCTCTAAATTTCATTGCATCTAAAAGCAGCAACTCTAACTAGAGCAAATATAAATTATGGTAGTGTTAATTTATTTCATAATTAAAATTCTGGAATTCTTGTTTCTAATGTAAACATGGATATTTTAGAGAATGAAACACCGAAACTCCGAATTCAGGGAATGCCATTAGCTAACACTTTGTTGTATTGTTTTTGGAAAGCGGTATTGTTGAAATTCGAATCCTTGAACGTAACAAAATGTATACTAGTAATTTTTTACGGCAATCCAACACTGCAATACTTTTTACTAAAGTCCTCTCTGCAGTCCTCGCCGTGAACAATGAGGCGAACACCCGATCACTTGACGGCAGCTGACAGTTTCAGCCGAGAGCGAAGTTGAAACGAGGCGCAATCCTGACTAGTAAACATCGTCAGCCACTTCGTTGTCGATAACGCGCTGAACTGCTTATGATGAATTATTTCCATCAAAATCATGAGTAGTGTGGTAACAAAAAGTTCTTTGCATAATTCACGATCTTAAAATAAAAGTGTTCTAACAGCACTGAAGTAAATTTCTCAGGAGAGGCATTTGAAGTCGAGATTTTAATTTGAGTAACAAAATGTCAACTTATCATTCTTGACCGTCAATTTCAGAGAAAAATATGCATTGCAACTGTAGTAATTTTAATTATAGTTTTGCATATAGAACTTATGCTTACTATTAGAAAATAGAAAATAAATTGTGACTTACTATTATGCAGGTAGAACATGCAGTTTACTTGTGGTGACAAAAAACAACAACAATAATAATGAAAAATGCGACGAGGTGGATACGGCGGAAGTGGATTTTCTCCTGAATGTCTAGGGATGTGGATTCAATGAACAGTTCCAGAAATAAATTGTTGATCTACATAATTCAGTAGTACTGCATTTTACCTATTTTCTGTATAAAATTAAGTTGTACAACTTTGGAAAATTAAATTTGGTTAAACCGTAAGTGTTTATTTCTATTGTAGAAAGCTTTGAAATCTTACTTTAGCTAAAGCTGCATGACGTGAAAAGTTTTCTCTTCACAGCAAGCAAAATACGAAGAAATAAAATAGGTGGCCAAAAATCACAGCGGGACATAGATTTTTCTATTTGTGAATGAAGGTTGTCAACTTGGTGAATGCGAGAATGTTGGGGCGGAATATTTTAGCTCGCTTTAGAGAATATCAATGTTTTCATCATAATTTTTAATGGCAGCAGCAAACTGTTGTACACATATCTTACAACGGTGTTATAAAGTTATATAATAAATAACTTTCGTAGAGTAACAATGTTATAATTAAATCACAATTATGTCACAGATAGTACATGTATGAGAGACAAAGATAGACAAAGAGACACAGATAGTGCATCATTCAATTGATCATAAAATTTTGAGTATCCAGATTATCCTTGAAGGCATTTTGGTATACAGTGTGCGGGAAGTGAATTCTATGGATTTACTATATGTACATAAATTCCTATCTATTAATTACCATGACATCGGTAAATGGAAACTCTTTGAGTTCGACCGCAAAATAAACGGTTCCTTTCACGATAAAATCTGTATCCTGTAAAATGAAATTTTATTTGTTTTATCACATTCCTTGTGCATGGGCGATATGTGTTTTGACAGCTTCGCTATTCTCTTTTTTTGTTATCCTTTCTCCGATTTTACGTTGTACAATCTAATTGCAATCAAGAATTTTGAGATGTATCGGACAATGTTCACAGCACTGACGCATCTCGATGCATATGTCTCTGAGGCGTCTTGATTTATCATCGTTTAAGAATACGCAAAGTGAGTCCACAGGTATGATTTGAGATGTGTTTTTTCTACTTTGACCGTTGTCGTCAACGAAAATCTTCAAGCTGAAACTTACCCAGGTAGTGAAAAACGAGTGTAGTCATACTTGCCAATGAAGAGGTTGAAAGATGATTTACGATGAAAGGGTAATTATAGATCTGCTTGTTTGATATTCAACCTTAGGAAACACCTTTTTAAGACACCTTCCAATTGTGAATCAGAGAAGAGTGATCCAATGTATATACGAAACAGATACCAGCTTGACTGCAATGTTCCTCTCCACCTCATTTACACATAACACTTAAAAATATTAGTTTTCAACAGGTCTCATCTTATGTTTCGTAAACACCAAATAACTGAACACATTAGTAACTAAATTGTAAAGCAACAGATATAAAAATGACGTATTTTCTTTTATGGTGGAAAATAATGTACTAATTAGCCGAAAATATTTAAGGAATAGTCCTAGATAATCATTGATATTACACTCGAAAGAATCTAAGATAACCAATCCCACGTGGAAAATATCGTGTTTCTTTATCTGTAACTATAAGGCTAGACTTTCACACGGCAATAAATGTTGCGCAAAAGAACATAAGAAGCTTTTAATTCATTTACACCAATTTCGCGAACTTAGTAGGAAGATTAGGTACGCACCTCTCTTTTCAAAAGTATCTACGTAATTCCGTTTTATCGGTTGGCTCTCGGCATGACCCGCATGTGGTGATAAATATGTTCAGATACATAGTATTAAAGAGGGAAAAGATACGGAAAAGAAATTTGATGGGAGGGTAAAGACGATACCGTAACTACGACTGAATATGTACTGCGTAGCATCGTATAATTGTACCGTGAATGAAGTAACCGTAATAACAAGTAAAAGGCGGAAACGCGTTCAAATGAGACTTAAACACGCACACGCATATCCTTTCGGGTATAAATAGAAGCAGCGGAAAATTCCGTGACGAAGGGTGGAGCGTCACTGAATTCAGCAAATCTGTGAGGGTGCGACATGAATATAGGAAGAAAATTACAGATTGAGTTTGAGGAAAAAGGAAGATAATCAAACACGGAAAAAATATTATACGACATAGATGATGTAGAAAGAGAGTGAAATGGAATTTATTTGCCTGATGTAGAAAAAAGAAATGGAATATTGTAGGAAGAAAGAGAGAGATAAAGAGGAAGAAGCAGAAAGTGAGAACGGTTGACATGACGGAAATGAAGTTGGAATGGGTTGGCTTATAAAAACATGGATGTAACAGGTACAAGACAATTACAAAAGCACGAGAAAACTGATGACAGTGAATGAGAAGCTGAATAAAGGGACACAATAAAATAGAAAAGAATGAAAAGAATGTAAATAGGGAGGATAATTCAGAAGGCTGAAGGAGGAGGAAAATGTATGACCAGTGAGGAGGAGAGAGGAGCGGAAAGTGGGAGAGAGGGGGGAGAGAGAGAGGGAGGGAGAGAAAGAAAAAGAATAAATGGGAGGAAAAAGAAGAGAGAAAATTTGAAAAAGAGGAAACGATAGACAGACGAAAGAAGCATCAAGAGAAAACGGCGAACCCGGCATAAAATTGGGGAGAGAAAGGTGAATTTGGAGAAAAAGAACTAGAATATCCCAACGTCCTCGTCGAAGAACGCGCCTCTTTCGTACGCGCAGTCGGACAAGTGGAATCCACTGTGCAGTGGGAAGCGCACGACGAGGGACGCTAAACCGGAAAGTAGAATGAGCGGGCGGCCCGCGGAGGATTTTTTTGGGACAGGAAACGTTTCCGGCGCGTTGGAGCAGGAGTGGGGTCGGAGGAGGAGTTGCGTGCGGCCGCGGGTGCGTGAGTACGTCGGGTGCGTGGCGCAGTCTTGACGCGTGGCGCGTGGCTGCGGTCGCCGCTTGACGTATGGGGCCGGCGCGGAA
>BOPP01000098.1:2024978-2040648 GCA_017312745.1 Gryllus bimaculatus
TTTTAAATTATACAGTGGGATTTTAAATTTATATTTCTTCATATTCTGAGGAATTTGTTGGAAGATGCTGGTTGCACTTCCATAACCCTTCTACTTCTTCAAAATACTGCTCGTACTGAAGTGTAATGGAAGTAATTACCTACAAACATTGATTCACGTTTTTGAGTTTGCACTTCGAATTTGTTTCTAAATATTGTAACACACCTATATCAATAGTTTATGAAGTACTCCGGAAGTTTTGAATCGGAAGCAAGAACTCTTACTATGTTTTGTGACGTCAAATTGTGTTACATTGCCTACCTATGTGTAATTTTCTTGTGTCCTGGGGGTAAATAATAAATAAATATATAAATTGTCTCGATAAGTATCACTATCGAATTGAAGGAGGCTAATCAAAAGGTTTTTGGACGTTGCCCTTGAAGTATGAGATAGAGTATTGTGAGGACCTTGGGGAAAATACATTATACCCAGAAATTATGATAATATTAACAATAGTCAAAAACTTATCCTTTACTTTTTGTATACTTTTAGAATAACATTCTCAGTTGGTAGGAGCTATATGCTATATAGGCGTGTGATATATTTTCATTACATTCTTTTCAATATAATAATTTCCCCGAAGTCCGTAGAAACCAAGTGACAAAAGATACAAAAAATTGTAGGAAAAAGTAAATTTATTAGCATATACAGTAATCGCGGAATACTCGGAGCTGCATGGGACAGGTGCATCGACAATATTAGATTGCAGATTTGAAACTTGAAGGGCTTTGCTTTCCTCTTGTGGAGTGGAATCATGTTTAATGCCGCAGAATATCTCGTTTGTACAATAGCTCTATCATCAATCTAGCATTCATTACAATACTAATCAAACCATCACATTTATGACTAGAAGACGTCGTCTACAAAACCTCCCCGGCTGACTAGTCAATTATTATGTTATATACACTAGACTCTTGCTGTAGTGAACTCGTAGTGTAGTGAACCCTCGGTTATAGTGAACTTAAATCACTGGATCCGTTTCACTTATATTACAAATAAGTCTAAGAAGATTCGGTTATAGTGAACCGGAACCTCAGTTATAGGAAATAGAACGATATGGAAATTAATTCCCTCCTGGAAAAGAATATGTCGACTCAGTGCCACAAATTCCAACACTATGCAGGTTGAAAAAATTATCGACCAAAGGTAATAATCAAAGAAGTCTCCCCAGAGATGAACGTAGTGAGATCTTACTGATGACCTCGTTCCACTCAGTTTCACTGCGGAAAGAAAGGCTCTGCCCTGGGAGCGTTACAACGGGTCAAAGCGCGTTGTATTCTACGTAGGCGACAAGAAGCGCGCGACTGCCACAACCTCACAGCTTCGCAATACCTCTTGCACCTTGCCGCTACCGAAAGGATCTCGTATGTTATTAGCCGAGATAAAGAGACTTCGAAGAGTGGGGCTTCCGACAGTGCACGGGGCATTGAAGGGTTCAAAGACTGCAATTATGATACTTAGAGACAGTTGACAATGGAGGATGAAGTATGGCGAGAGCAGGAACTTTGAAGAAGGATCTAGATAGATTGGTAATGAACAATGTACGAAGAAAGGAATTCAAAATTATTGATTTTTTAAAGGACAAAAAAACATATTGAAATTTTTAGTACGTGCTATTAATTAATTTTGATTATATCTATATTAATAAATTCAATAATTGTGGAGAAATTGTATTTAATTTTGACATCATAGGATATAGTGCACCTCTGATATAGTGAATTAAAAAGAGTTCACTTTAACCGGAGTCGGCCATATTACGATGCGTGTTTAAGCCTATTGTAATAACCCAGTTTTATAAATCAGAGCTTACTATCTACATTTTTCATTTAACATCTTTTATTCAAAAACTAATTGCCATTCTGCCTATGAATCTTCTCCCGGTTTTCACTGAAATATTAGCTGTAATGACGTACACGTTTGGATGTGTTCTACATACCGGTCAGCGGCTCGAGGATGAGGAAAACTTAGCTATACCGTCGGCTTTAGTTGCTAACAGCTTACCATCACGCTCTGCTTGTCTTACTCCAGAAAAATCTTTCCGTAGGGTCGTCAGAATCTGTTCGGGCCGAAAGCAGTTGTGGAGGGGCACAGGAGAAGAACAGAACGCATTAAGTAGCCAACGCGGCGTCAGTTTCCTCCTTTCTGCTCGCAGCATCGCTTTTAACATCAACATCAACAACTTTTCCTCGTGGCCAGCAAATGCGCTTTGCTGTAACGAGAGCGGGAGGTAGGGGGTGGGGAATTAACTTGTATGTATGAAGTCGTTTGCGTTCATCCACGCGTACATGGAAAGTTCGGATGAGCGTATAAAAATGCGAGATGGCGAAAGCATGAAAAATAAGTAGTTGCAAACACAAAGTACAAATTACTGTACGTGTGAATTTGCTTAACATGCGTAGGTACTCTGAAAATACTGTTCATTTTATGTCGTGTAATTCTGCGGATGAGGATGAGAAAAACATCATTAAAAAACATATATGGTTAAATATTTTCTGTGAGAAGCACTGAGAAGAAGCATACCATGTTTTGCCTGTTTCCTCCCGCCATAAAACACAAACGTACGTCATCATTTATACTGTAAAATCATCCTAAGTACATTATAATAAGTACATGTTTCTCAATTCGTTGTATTAATTAATATTCACAGAAATAAAAAAGTTTCGCGTACATGAATGAAATACTAGCTTATATTTCTTAGAGTGCGTCGTCAGATTTTCATTTAACTTACGACGTACTTACTACAACCTTTTATCTTTATATTTCATTGTTGACGTCAAAAACTATGAAACTAGCAAGTGTTCAAAAATGGCGATTCATTTTGCGAGTGGGAAATGGTGAACATATACAGAAGTAAACAACACCCATCATTGACTCTCAGAATCGCTGGTAATGGGCAGGAAAACCAAGATCGATATTTTAGACCTACACTCACGAACTATTTCATTATTATTCCTTACATCAGACTTAATTAATGATTAACATTATTTACAAAATAAAAAAAATAGAAAAAATCAATGTTATTTAGTTAGCAAAATATAATATAAAATTCGTATTTGAAATTACAGATATGATCAAAAACAAAACAAAACAAATGAGCAGTGCTCGACGCCAGCTGCACTAGTGTGCTCCATCCCAATGGTATCCTTCTGACGCCGGTTTTCACATGTCTTTGAGTTAGTTATACCCAACAATGATTTGTTTCTTCTTCTTCTTTTTCTTCTTCTTGTGTGTGTAACACACCTCTGTGTGTGTGTTTGTTCGGTCTGCTCTCATATATAACACGGACACATTCTATTGAAATTGAACATGAAAAAAAGTTATATGTGGCCCGGGTAAAAGATACCCACATTGCCCATTCGTTTTTCTAGCAGAGTCCGAAATTTACAATACGAAGCCTGGAAGTATCACCGAAGCGCCTTTTTAAACTGCATTTCACAATCAGGAGTAACTTGTAAAAGTCCGTACATAATAGTCTCTTTTGCACTTTTTTGTGTTACTTTATAACACCTAATTGTTCCCGCACTTCCTTTATTTGCAGTAAACACCAGTTAAATGTGAACCAATCACAGTTTATCATTGACACGAAGTATTGTAACACGCGGGTATGATACTAACTTCATGATTTCGCGCTGTTGCACTAGTAACTGATAATCTTTTGCAATGATATAATTTTGCAATTGCGCCGTCAATTTTTGCAAAATTCTGTTTGTTTATGGCGCTTGAATTTCTTTTTGTTCCCATAATAAATGGTTCCCACAATCAATGGGAACATTAGTTTGTCTTCTTCAGCTTCTATTATTCCCTCTAATAATTTTTTCAGTGCTTATAGATACCAGGCTTCCGGTATCCATCAGAGCTATCTTAATTCCATGACAATTCACACTAACCATAGGGCTTCCAAGAATTTTCGTTTTTTCATTTTATCCCCGGGTCCCACGGTTGGTTTTGCTTTTTTGACAGTTTCCACTAATACTATTTACCAAGTTTTCTTATCTTTCTACTAAGTTTACATCCGGTCAATTTATCGGTTTACACATCCGCTCTTTAAATGTTCATTTGTAAATGGATTATTATCGTAATCTTAGGATACTCTCTGTATCAGCATGTATTGTTTTTCCCTTGTAATTTTCTTCTAGCCTTGCTTCTTTGCTTCAAACTTAAACATCTTATTGTGAGCGTTTCGTGGTATTCTTATGTGACAATGTCCTTCCGTCATTTTCCTTTTCCTTTTGGGCATAGCGTTACGTTATGCATTACCTTTAAACTTCCTACATGCTAGTTCCTTTTCCATCACGGCTGATACTGCTTTCAACTCTGCTTTCTTGCAGTCTCTGTAATTTTCATAAAACTCAAATTTGGTAAAATACAATACACTGCTATTTACATGAATGAATTTTCCATTGTAATGATAACAAAATAAAATTAAGTACTGTGTTGCATACGACATATATGTAATTAGCAGGCAGATTATTTACTGCTTCTGGCACGTTCAGAGTACAAAACATGAATCCTGCTATGTTTTTCTTTACATAATTTTGTATACTACACAAATATTGTCTTCAGTAATCATAAAACAATCCCTATTTATAATTTAATTATCTCGTGGCCCCAGTAACTTACTGAATGTTTCTCTTCGAATTCATTCAGGTTTGATTTTTGATTTGATTTATTTCCACAATGAACAATAAAAACTGTATGTTATATGTGGGGAAGAAGAACCATGGCGCAGAATCTTTCCTCACTATTTAATCATAATGGTGCCTAAAATTTGCAACAAATCTCGGTTAGCAAATTTGATAAATAGACATTTCTCGCTTCCAAATATAAATTTATAACAAACTGTAGGCATATGTATAGAATAGTAACCCATACACCTACCACAATTAGTAAAAGGAGAGGTCATCAAAAAGTGCGCCTATTGAATCTACGTTAATGTCCAGTAGCAAAAAAGGCGCCATTTCAGCATATGCTTAATAGATCAGGGAAACTGGACAAAACCTGATGGCGATGGAGGTCATTGACGCAGAAGCAAATACATTACTCATTGTAGGCATATTAAGTATTAATAGACTGCAAATTAACACTAGTGCATTGTATATTATTCTTGAAATAAATGTTATGTTTTTATTTTTGATGGTCAGAATATATAGTAACTTTATACAAACAGGTATACAGCAGAAGTGTTTACTTGAAAAAAAATTGTATATCGATTGTAATTGTTAAATTTTGAGGTCGGTGTTAAAGTGTGCTCGCCCATGTTTTGCGTTCAACGAAAGCAATTTACATTATGCGACAAATTTATCCTTTAGACTGAAATCTATCCTGAGAGACAAATAGTGTCAATCTTAATATTTTCTAATGTGACTTCTATAAGCCCAGAAATCAGATAAAGATTATTTGTAATATTGTAATTTGAAAATATAGATTACAAAACAGACCGACATTTACACTATTAAAATTCTTGTCCATCATTCTCTATTAGCAAGAAAAATTATTTTGGCAATTCATGCGACGGACAGAATATTTCAGAAATTTACAATGTATCCTACATCAACTGTTGATTTTGTTTTGGGATTTGAGCTGCCAGAGATAAACTGAAGTAGTAAAGAAATATTGGTAAGACAATATTAGAAGATATTTACAATAAAATCTGAAAATGAATGATACAGAGAGGGTATATGTGCAATTTAGACACACAAATCTCGTTGACTGTAAAAGAAATATATATATACACGATGGTGCTCTATAACAATTTAATAGTTGTTTCATACGGTAGCTTGAATACATTTTATTAGAGAAAACGTTGAATAGAATTTTTGAATATTTTGAAACGTTGAAGAGAATCTTATTGGTTCGTAAACACCTTTATGAATGAAGGATGTCACTGGGACCGCAGTGAGAAACGTAACCCCTCTATCTTTTCATATTCTGATAATAATAAACATAATAATAATAATATCAGTAACTATTATTATTATTATTATTATTATTATAGGGTAAATTCAAAAAAAAATAATAAGCTAAACCATTTTTATTCAAAGATAAATAATGCCATCATTCAGCCAGCATTTCCGTCGGATTCTTTCGACTCCTTCCTGACGCTAGTTGCACTCCGCTGGGCAGCACTACTTGCTACTTGGAGATAATTACTCTCCTGAACGGGAGCGTATCGTATACGTTTAGTTCCAGAAGTGGAGTCCAATGGATGCGGAATTTCTCCGTCGGGAGCTGTGTCCCTCCAGTGCGTTCGTTGATATATTCCAGCACTTAATTTCGCCAAGGAACAAACCGATGAACGCCGCGATATAACCGTAATGGAAGAGGGAGCAGAACCACAAAAATGCTCTCGTTAATTTGCGGCGTCTTTGACCGTGGACTTGAAAAGTTTCCGGCGGCCGAGCCATCGATCATTCTATCGATTGCGCTCGAACTTTTGTCGCTGTACAACTGCTGGAGATTTTTATCGTTTCTTTCCGAGACAGCTACAGTGCTGTAGGTGCAGGAAGTTGAGCGTTAATGCGGGATGTGGATTTCGCAACCATGTTTGGACATGTGTACATGACTGATGGTATCAACGTTTCGTGTTTCTTTGTAAGGGTGGTCCTAATGACAAGGTATTGAGGACCATTACCTGTGAAAAGTGTTGCTCGATGAAAAATTCTCTATTTGTGCTATCTTTCAGATTAAATAAGTACTTACGACTATAAAATTTTTTTAAAAATAAATTTCATTAATTGGTGACAACACTATATTTTTGTAGATATGATTACCTGTTGTCCATTGCATAATTAGCATATACTACTAATATTAATAGCAGAATCAAACATACTCCGTTGAATGTGCTCATTTCAATTGTCTGAATTATGGTAGAACAATATCTACACGAATACATGCTGTTTGTGTATAGGTCGCATGTTCAAAGGGGTCAAGAACAGTAGTTAGTGCGTTCGGTACAGCTTTTATTTATTTAAATGACGTTGAAATTTTGGGAGATATGAAATGTTACAATTTGGATAAGTGAAGAAAATAGAACGTCAGAATCCTGCAAGTATATACAAGAATACTGTGCGAGAAACCTACTTGTGTTCATCGTATTGGTAAGAACGTAATTATGTTTGTCGTCTGATAAGTGCAGATTTGTACAGAGTGCAAAAAAATTACTAACTTGAATATACTCTTTATGGATGTACTGTTAAATATCTTGGTCTCTTTGGAATGGAGCTCAACTTTAGAGACAGACACACGCTGAGGCGATTACTCGGTGTTCCGAAAAAAAGGAAGGTTTTTTTCTTGCGAAGAGTAATCATGTCCTACCACGATAACAATGGTTTTCAATCATCGTTTCTCCAAAATCTAGGTATTTTCAAGTAAGTTCATAGGCATTATTTTATTTCACTTTTACTCAGAGGTTATCTTCTGAGTTTTGTCGACATACTAGTTCAGAATCATCTGCATTCTTTCGTGCTTCTTATGCGTGTTAACACGTGTGTTGCGGTGGGGAGTAACACCTGTCAACGTAAACGAATGAAAGAGTAAGTTTATGAGTGGACACGAAGGCCTGCTGCATGCTCCAACTCAAACTCCGGACGTGTTCATAACTGCAAGAACACCATCTCCACCTCGGCTGTTCTCTTCTTCACAGTGGTAATCCTCAAGCATCTGAGAGGTCGAATATTTACATAATACGGGGAATTGCAAACCATCAGGTGCATCATTTAATACTATCTTACGTTCGAATACGAGTAATTATTCTCAGTTATCAATTCGCTTAATAATAAATCCAGCACTTACTTAACAGGAAAATTTTTGTTTAATTTATTTACAAGGTAAAATTTTTAAAAAGTTCACGCATTGCACTGTAGCAATATTATATTTGTATCTACTATATACATTGTCGTGTATCGGACCTAAGTTTCATAATTGACTAATGATACACTCCATCATGACAGTGATGGCGATACACCTCACTTCATTGCATTACTCCACACAATATGTCTTTATGTCCACTAATTTACGCTTCCCTGGTCCTCACCACACGCCTCGATTATATGGATCTTGAGTCCTCGAGTTATCACTTCAGTGTCTAAACACGCTTAATACCCCGCAAACCTTGAGGGAAGCAATTTTCGTCCGCTTGGATCTGGCCATTTCGCACTGTGGCACAGCGCAGCGCCACATCGCGCCACACCCCTCCTCTCCCGCCCCCGGCCCGCCACCCCCACCCGAGCACGCTAATCGCATGGCGCCTCTGCCAGTCCCCTCTCCACGCCCCGCTGCCCCCTCGCGCCGCGCCGCGACCCCTCTGCCGTGTTCTCCCGCAACTCTTCCTTTTGTGCCGGGGAAACAAACTTCAGACACGCGCCGACTGTATATTTCTGGCGTAATAAGCTTAATAAAGGTTCGCGGGGCGTCCGGAATTCTTAATGTCGCCATTAGTACGGCAGTCGGTGCGGCCGACGCTATTTCTAAAGCTCTGGAAGTTTCTCGCGCAAGAATACACTTGATTACGTTGTCTCTGCTGAAGAATTGCGCTGGACGTGGCAAGAATTCTTTCGCGCGTTGAAGTATGATCAGCATTAGTTTTCTTTTTCACACTTACATTAAACATAAGGGTTGATCATGACGCGTAGGGGCTTCAGCATTATATCTTGGGAAAGTGGACGGAGAGAAATGCTGCCCCTGCGGCAACCAACCAACCAACCAACCAACCAGCCCGCCTGCTCGCCGGCCGGCCAGCCGGTGAAATGGTCAATTGCTGGGCTCGTGGGACCCAGATGAACTAGAAACGTACGAAGGAAGACTGTCATTTGTCACTTGAACATAGCGCATTTCGACGCCTAAAATAATATGCAGGAAATGATATTTTGAGACGTCTTGGGGAAGATGACCACTCATAACATGCATTATAGTAGTTTGAATCGTAGGTCCCGTTTAAAACAACTCTTGAATAGTTTCTTTTAGTTTTTTTATTCAAACGAGTAATGAAATTAGCTACGGGACGTTGTCAGGTATATGATAATTTCTTTATGTTGAATTTCTACCGTCGACTTTTGTAAAGAAAATATAATGTTATAATATAAAAAATATCAATCAACATGATTGTGATATATATACAAGTTTTGTTTTTACAATGAATGATTTCAGTGCTACAATAATTTTTATATACAAGTGCAATATGTAACTGAAAATAATCACTTGTATCTGCAAATCTCTAAATCTAGTCACTTATTTTTGTTAATAAAGTAAGAAGGCAACAAAGGATTATTCAACTTTGTATAAAATGTAACAACAATGCGCAACAAATATTCAAATATTTCCCAAAATAACCCCCAAAACCTCCCAAATTTAAAGTTCACAAAATCGCATTAATTAAAAATATTTCGTTCGTTGAGAGTTACAGAAGTTTTATTTTTTTTAAATAAATAATTATTGAATACATTTTACAAAAACCAGTAAACTGTCTCTCATGTTTTGTCATGAGGTACTTTTAGATTTCAAGATTCAACGCTAGGGTTACCTAGGGAGATGGACTCAGAGGTCCGCCGATGATTCATTTTTAGAGGTTTCCACTTTTTTTAGAAAGGTGAAAACGATTGATATTGTTTATAATGTGCTTTTTGAAGAAAAAATGATTTAATCATTTGATATTTTGATAAAAGGTAAGAGCACCTATAGTCGACATAATATTTTTAAATGCCTAACATACCGTTATGTATTGATAAGGAGTACGTGAGTACTTCTGGCAACATTGCCAATCTTTGTTTACCGGTTGAAAAAGCAAGTATCCTGCGTGGATTGCATCGTATTGCATCAGTCACGTGAAGAATGCCGGATCAAAGAAAGTGTGAATAAAGCTGAAGCAGAGCTAGAAACCGAGTTAAGAAAAGTAAGTATTGATCATAAGAATTAGGATACTTCCTCTTTGATTGTCTATGCTGTTTATGTACGTTATTGGGATACAGGATGAATACTGTTATTTTACGAATCGTTAGTGGAAAAAGTGAGAAAGTTATAACGATAGTAGGGTTGTCAGGTAAAGGTTCTTATAAATTATAGCAGCTCATATAATTGTCATACGTATCAACTTAAAGAACCCAACATGTCAGCTTTAGGAGGCTTATACAATGGTCTCCAGTTGTAACATGACTCCTAAAAAGATTCAAAAGTATTCTCAGCAATCAATGCTTGATACTATAAAAGCAGTAAATAACTGTATGAGTCATAATGCTGCTTCTAAGACATGCGGTGTGGTCGCAGAGTCACATCTATGGGAAAAGACAAGGGGGACGTTACTTTAGAAACGAAAATGGGATCTGCAACAGCTTTTTCCTCCGATCAAGAAACTTTATTTGCAGAGTGGGTAATAATGGTAGAAAGGGCAGGAATTCCGGTGTACAAAAACACGTTTTTGTATTCAGTTAGGAATCTCGCTGCTGAATTAATACTTGAAGTTCAAGAATCCTTTCCTAGTATGATGAATCAAGGATCCTTTCCTACCTAATGGTATTACGAATTTCTACAAAGACACCCAACTAGAAGTCGAAGAATGTGCCAAAATTTAACAACTCGCCGTAGGCAGGTTACGGAAAGTAATATAAAAAAGTAGTTTGAGGATGTGCAAACATATTTGCCAGAGAAGTAACTCAACTTAGTTATTGAGAACCCAAGAAGGATCTTCAATGGGGATGAAACTTCTTTTTTTCTGAATCTTAAGAGTGGAAAAGTCGTAGCAGAGGGAGGGAGCAAATCCACCTATCAAGGAGCTAGTAATGATGAAAAAGAAATGTATGGTTTTACACTTAAATATAGGTCTTTATTGTTTATACACATTATGAAAACATAGCCAAATCACACTTGTTTCTCATTAATTATCTGAGTGGGATGTCTGGTAATAGGTATCTCATGTGTCAGCGTAAGGATCCTCTGTATTTTATGTTATCGACTATAGGTGCATTTCCAGATGTTTAAGGTTAAATCCATTTTCAAAAATATTTTCACCATTTAACACACTTATAATAAAGTGGGGGCTTTTAGGGGGTCAGAAAATAAATATTACAATAATTTTTTATTGGAATGTACCATATGAGGATTAAAATAATTGGGTTTTTTATCTTAAAATGTCGACTATGGATGCTATTACCGTAATAAAATTTATTATAAGTGTTGGTTGTAATTTGATTTATTCCATCTTTGAGCGTGGATAAAATAATTAGGAATCTCAAAAAATATATTTTCTGAATACATTTTATTTTTTTCCATTTTAAGCCTTAGAATCATACACTTTAATACATTACTAAGATATGAACCTACTTCGACCATTTTTTTCACCTAATAATGTAATGTCATTGTTTTGTCATTAAATTAAGATATTGTCGCGAGAAAATCAATACTTTTTCATATAGTTAGAAATTGATATTCTTTTTTTTTAAATGAATGCACAGTATGTTATTGGTAAAATCAATTAACTAATTTTTCAAAGTCGTCATAACATTAATCAAATCAAATTTTAAGATGTACTCTCCGCAGCCCCGGTACCACCTGTCGCAATGCACGGGACAATTTTATACCTTGGTAGTGCGAGGGTTAACATCTTGTCTTCAACTCCCCGTGCTCTTTAATAGAAAATTTGTAGCTTCTGCGTGTTGTATTGATTTTACAAAAGGTAATGTTTACTACTACATTATTTAAAAATTCCTTTTATATAGATCCAATTTATTACAGCAACAATTGAAAACATGTGACCTAATATTTTAGGTCTGCAATAGTTTAGAATACGATTCCAGTAATAATTATTCGATAAGTAATGAAATATTTTATTCCAATATACAAAAAGAGACTATGTACATGTATTAGTGGCACTCTGCCGCTTAGGCAATATTTTCTTGTTCCTGTTTTTGTATACCAGTATGGCACCACTCGTTACCAAGATTTCTTTTTGGCGGAGCTAATAGTTCACACCATTCGCGAGTAAGTGAAACAAAGGAAAGATGGCAGTCTTCTGGGAATATACTTCAAGGTTACTTTCCTGTTAGCCACGCACTTAAAGTAAGTTTTTGTCCGCAAAATGGCTCATTAATTGTTCTGTGCGCCTTGCGCACCTGCCCGGACAAAACCTTTCGGCCAGCTTCTGAAAGTACAGAGACATCATCGGTACTTGGAACTGCCGAAGTGGACGTAGGTGAACGTATTAAATATTACGGACAGCTGCTGAGAAAATAGCGATTTCTAAAATTATGAGATCAAATGCGAGATTTCATGCCTCACAATATGAGTCTGAGCACAAGAATTTAATTAACGTGTGGGTATTTAAAAGAAACAAACGCTTTCTAGCTGTAGCATAAAAAAGTGAAATTGTTGAAATGTGAGTAACGTTGATCTTTGGATATTTTCCTAGAGGGCGTTACATTTTAAAATAAATTACTTTTTCTCTCCCAAGTCTGCGTAAGAGTAAATTGCATGTAAACTCCATGTGGTGAAAACAACAACAATGCAATTTTTTGCATTCTTGCATATTACAAATTCAATTGTGCGATTCCTCACATTTAATATACAAACACAGGTAGGAAATTATCTAAGCAATGAAACTAAAACATTTGTGGAAACACATTCTATGTACATTCTCCCTGTTACATACATTCAGTGGTGTATAACATTAAAATGCAGAACGGAAACATTAGAATATTTTGACGTTGACTGCTAATAATTCCAGTAGTCGAATTCCCATTTACCAAATCAGTACCAAACACAGAAACACAAATATCACCAGATCTAAACATTTTGTGTTCGATTTTGTAAGATTGTTCAATTTTTCTTAACAGTATTTACGGAAGTTATTAACAATTTTGAAACTAACTTTCAATTATTAAAATAGCTAAATATAAAAGTCACACTATTAAGTTTAAAAAGAATTCAGTGTATGAAAAAGAAATAATATTTTATTTATGCTTGTTAATGATAGGACTATTGTAATTTGTGGGAGAATGCCCTTGATATCATGACAACAAAGTTGAATGTTTCAAACAAGACATTTTAATATTAGATATTTCAGAAAATAACTACTCCCACAAATACCAAAAGCAGTTACGTTTTTACTATTTTACATAAATATATTTCGACGTTCATTTGTATGTTGCTAAGGCCAGTACCTTTCCAATCACGTCATTCACACTTATTGCTATCCTGTTTATGTATTTACAGAGATTTTTTTATTCTTAATATTTTTACATGAATATTAATATAGTCGGCTGAGCTTTTGACCCTTTTAACGTGTGTACATGCTTGAGAACGACATTACATTAAACTAGTTCCCTATCGTTGTTAGCGGCACTCTCTGAGCGGAGAACCTATAGCAGATGGGAAACAGCCCCTATCAACAAGATACTTTTCTGTCTACTTACATATAAGTACACCTGCTTACCTGACAACTGAGCGCGTACGAGGAAATAGCATGTTCGTGGCGTATGGGTATATTGGCCGCATAGTAGCGCTTTGTAGATGTCTTCCAGCTCCCTTCCTCCAACCTGGACCAAGCATTAACGCCTTACGAGCTCTGTCTCATCAGTGGATTTAATGTAAGCACTTGATCGATATGGGCTTAGGAGCTACTCCAGCGAATGAGGGAGGTGTGCGTGATGTGGGCTGTCCGGGTGACGCCGCGTCGACGGCTGTGTTGCCGACGTTTCGACTCACCTGTCGTGGTCTTCCTCAGGGCTGGTATGAAATAGTATTTTGTATCATACCAGCCTTGAGAAAGACCGCGACAGGATGGTCAAAACGTCGGCAACACAGCCTTCGACGCGGCGTCACCCGGACAACCTACATCATGCACATGACTGGCCGCAGGAGCCTACGACTTCATATTGGGAGGTGGTTGCACCCGAAGAGTCTCCAATGTCTCAGACGTGAAGGAGAGGTAGGAACTGTACACTCCGAACGGCGATACATCAAAACATGAAGGAATACCAATCTAACTTAACAAACCGTCCGAAACTGCGATGGACATTGCATTGTAAGTCTTGAACCAGCCCTTGTGAGCGCTTTGCCCTCTCTGCGAGTCCTTTACCGTGATTCCCCGGCACGGAGCGGTACACGGGCAGCGGAAACCGGATGCCGGGCGCCCGGCCCACCGCCCGCTGCCACTACTTCCGGCGGGCAGCGCCCGACCTCCTCGCAGGTTCTTCGCGCGCCGCACGCGAGTCATTTTTTTTTATTTTTTACAAACCGCTAATGAAATGGAAAAAGTGAATTCGTGTCGAATGCGCTGCGTAGTGGGTGGTGCTTCAAAAAGTTGTATGAGTTTATGTGGTTGGGTTAACTTAGCTTTAGAAAATAAATCGCCCAATTCATTGGTTTCCCTCGCGTATTTACAAGTCAACGGCGCGGCTTCAGCCTTCAGCCAACGCGGCTAAAATATCCCCGAACACCAGCGAACGCGAAATTTCCAAGGCATTTTACACACAAAAAACAGGTGTCGCTTATCTCGGCACATTCCTCATTTAATGACTACTAAAAGTATTTTACATAATTAAGTACGCGCATTCCACACATTTCACTAGTTTGCTTTAGCTGCCTCGCTCCCCTCCTGAAAAATTGGCGCTCCGCACCATGGCGCCGCCGCCACCGTCGGCCATTGCGTAGCCCCTGATACGACCGCCGCCTGCTACGACCCTGCCCGTTCCTTCGCCGCTCCCCCTTCCTCTCTTCCTCATCCCCACCAACCGTCAGTCGTCCTTGTCTCACCGATGTCCGCCTTATGCCCTCGGCCATCGTTACCGTTCCTCACCACTCCATCAAACCTGACGCAAATCCCGAAGATCACCCACCACTCGCACTTAAACGTGCTCACAAATTCACACCTGGCCTTGCGTGTGACCCTGCATCCAAACCCGTAATCATCCCCGCGCGTAACCCAACTTCGAACTTTATACCCCACCCTTACTCCCACTTACTCCCTGCGCCCCCGCTTGCACCTACACGTGAACCCACCCTGCACTCAACCGTGGATTCAACTCCGCACTCAACCCTCATTACCCATCAGCTATCCAAGCAGCATCTTTCTTTTGTGTGTGTAAAATGCCATAGAAATTTCGCGTTCGCTGGATTGGAGGATATTTTCATCGCGAGGGTGATGGCCGAAGCCTTGCCGTTGTCTTGGTAAATGCACCCATCCACATTAATCCCTTACAGCCACATACCTTGTAGATTTCAGTTACCTCTCTAGCTGATCCCACAATACACTCCTCACTCAAACCAGTGCCAACCCTCTACATCTAACCTCGAGGCTACGAGTTTGTAAAATGAATAACCATTTCATATTTTTTACTCTAGAGTTTTGAATTCCCTCCATTCACTTCAGTTCATTAGATTCCTACAGCTATTAGTTCATCAGCCTCCTTTCCCGTCAATGACTCATCTTTCTTGTTTACCTCAACTTCATCGCCTCCACTATCATCGTCGTATCAGGCGCTCTAATGTCTATTGGCTTCACCATTCCCACCGTCACTACTATCGCCACTCCTCGATTCTGGCCACCTCTACAATCCCCAGCTCCCCTGCGTGCGTTACCACTGTCACCACCGTCACCACCGTCACCACCGCCACTACCACCGCTACAACCACCACCACGACCACC